>CABFVX010004892.1:0-17596 GCA_902151425.1 Timema shepardi
AAATCGGTCCAGTAGTTTCGGAGCCTATTCATTTCAAACAAACAAACAAAAAATCAAATCTTTCCTCTTTATAATATTAGTATGACTAACCCGTATACCTATTCTTAAAAATTTGTATTATTTACATCACCCCCCTCCCCACCTTACAAAAAATTCATCTTACGGCTCAGCTGTTGATCTCACCATTTGAAGAAAATTAAACTCTATATGCCTAATGGAGCAATATTTTATTTATTTGGGCCAAACAAATGTTGCTATAAGAACAGCAAAAACACTGCCTTTCCATCTTGAAATATATAATTCAGTGGACATCCGAATTTGCAAGATGGTAAAGTGGGCAAAGCTTTTTGAGATTTGTCTTATTATTATTACTATCATCATCATCATCATCATCATCATTGCGTCTTACTACCCGTTCGGGTTGTACGCACTTACGTTAATGTGTAATCGTAGGGTGATTGTGAGATGAAATGAAGGACCTACAGTTTAACGTGGGATCCAAACCACGGTGGAGGTCTGGCATTCCTCACCTTCACAAGTTGTGATTAATACACGTCTTGTCAGAGGTGAAGGAATGGTTTGGCTATCAGATAAAATCTGTGCTGGGACCGAAGATTGAAGTCCGACACCCTACCCCTAGACCACCAGGTCACCCGATTTTTCTTTTGACACCGCTTCTTACTGCCCATTCGGATCATATGCTTATATACTAATCACGCTAATGCTTTTAGGCACAAGGAGGGTTATATTCCAAGTAAGTGTAGAAAACCCACCCTCAACATCCCCGACGGAGATTAAAACTTCATCTCCCCGTCATCAGCAGTCTTGTCTACTGCGAGAGTAGCGCGTTCAACTATGCGGCTACCAAATCGGGTAGTATTGTAATTAACTGTAAGGTGGGAAGAGGGAGTTTACTTTTTCTTCACACTCCAACTCACTTGTCACAACACCATGTTATGGTCTACCAATATTTTCGTTCTATTCCTGGCTGAAGCGTTGTCTTCCAGAGAGTCGGATGAAAATGTATACAGAGCTAGGACGCTACTTCATTATTTGCCCTTCCTCTGTGTCCTGTGAGGAAATGTACTCTTATTTGTAGGAGAAACTCAGTATATTAAAGTTGTGTTCGAGCCCAGTCACAATGGTGACCTGGTGGTCTAGGGGTAAGGTGTCAGACTTCTGTGCTGGTGGCCGGGGTTCGATCTTCGGTCCCGGCACAGATTTATCTGATTACCAAACCCTTCCTTCACCTCTGACAAGACATCTTGCAAATGTGTGGAATTCCAGGCCTCCACCATAGTTCGGATTCCATGTTAAACTGTAGGTCCTCCATTTAATCTCACAATCATTTTATATTACACATTAGCGTAAGTAAATATAACATGGACGGGTAGTAAGACGCGGTGCTAGTAATAATAATAATCCAATCACAAGGTGAAATAGTAAAACTTGATAATCTGTTCCCTAAGCTATCCCCGTCTAGAACTGGTACCAAATGAATATTCAATGGAACAAATGAATATTTTATATCGTTTTATTCACCGGTGCTTCGTTATAAGTTCTTTACTAAGCGCTTTTTCTTTGTTTCAAATTAGATAGCGATCGTTAACTTTGTAGTTTATCTAGAAACACATTCAAAACCTTTAAATGTAATCAGTTACCTAAAGAGAACCTGACCCGCGTCGGTAAACTCTTGGTCTAAGGCGTCACTATCGCAATAAAATAGACTTCCAGGGATCAGGGTTCGATTCCCGGTTGGGTTTACTGATAGTTGGTTTTCCTAAGTAACTCTCCACTCTTCCTCCATGAAAATTCGTGCACACTAATTCTAAACTCCCCTACTTTAAATACTTGATATCTAATTCCATTGGTGTGAGTAAAGACTTATTTAATTTAGACGCACACCGCAGACTAATGATTGTTTTAGTTACCAAAACTATCCTACCACCATAAGGTAGGAAACTGTCGCACCAGGACTCTAACCCCAAACAAAGAGCTACAGTAGCCCCACGGCTTCTTTGGTGCTGACTGACAGCTCATAGCTGACAGCTGATGGCTTTGAAAAGCTACCAGACCAAATTATGTATCCCTACGCCGAACCATATGATCTGCAAAAACATGTGTTTAGCAGCTGTTACTTCTGACAGTCAAAATTTAGGTATATACCTAAATGTTGACTGTCAGAAGTCTGCTGTGAGCTGTCAGTCAGCACCAAAGAAGCCATGGGGCTACTGTACATCGTCCAAAATAGTATGGTGAGTGCGATGTCAGTAACCAGCTTTCTCCGCGGTGTGAACTGCCCACGTACCAATGTCCCGCGGACCATCTGGTATTCATAAGTCCACGGACGCGTAATCCAGATATAATTGCTATTCGACCTTCAAAGTCGTTGATAAACCTATGCGGAATTTCAGAGTTCTGATTTGGAGGCTAAAGAATGAACATGGGAGGGGCTCGTGCCAGCAAATTATGGGGTAGTCCATACCAGTAAGACTAAAACAATGGAAAGTATGGTCAATAGAAAAGGCCTAAGTTCAAAAATATTTTGGAGAGGACCGGATTAATATAACAAAATACCCCCGAAAGAACAAATTACTTATGTTTTATACTTATCTTGTAATGCCCCAAAAACGCTTAAGAGAAATACATCGACCTCGGGTAGGTCTGAACTCACGTACCTCCGGTCATGAGGCGAGCACTTTATCTCAAGACCAAGGCCGATGGTAAAGCTAGTTCAACCACAGTATTTACATGAACGTTGAGGGTGTGTCCGATACCTGCCACTGAGGGCTTAGTTTTCACAATAAAACGTTGACGATAGTCGATATATCTAAACTAGGATAAAAAGCTATTTTTTTACTGCTAATGTAAAATAATAATTTTATTCTACAAGTCAAATGAATACCCTCATGTTCATTTTCTTTAGACATCCATAGTACACAGGCTGTGAATAAGGCCATTGTATTCATTCGCTTGAGAAAGTCACAGCACACAAGGTCTAAATTAAGATTCTCATGTTCATTCTCTCAAGGCACTCACAGAACACAGGATGTAAATAAAGACTATCATCTTCATTCTTTTAAGACACCAACAGTACACAGGGTGTAAGCGAAGGACTTGTGTTCATTCTCGTGAGACACACACAGAACACAAGGTGTAAGCGAAGGCCTTGTGTTAATTATCGTGAGACACACACAGCACACAAGATTTAAGTGAAGGCCTTGTGTTCATTATCGTGAGACACACACAGCACACAAGGTGTAAGTGAAGGCCTTGTGTTCATTATCGTAAGACACACATCACACATAGTGTAAGTGAAGGTCCTGTGTTCATTCTCGTGAGACACACACAGCACACAAGGTGTAAGAGAAGGTCCTGTGTTCATTCTCGCGAGACATACACAGCACACAAGGTGTAAGTGAAGGCCTTGTGTTCATTCTCGTGAGACACACACAGCACACAAGATGTAAATGAAGGTATTGTGTTCATTATCGTGAGACACACACAGCACACAAGGTGTAAGTGAAGGCCTTGTGTTCATTATCGTGAGACACACACAGCATACAAGGTGTAAGTGAAGGCCTTGTGTTCATTCTCGTGAGACACACACAGCACACAAGGTGTAAGTGAAGGCCTTGTCTTCATTCTCGTGAGACACACACAGCACACAAGGTGTAAGTGAAGGCATTGTGTTCATTCTCGCGAGACACACACAGCACACAAGGTGTAAGCGAAGGTCTTGTGTTCATTCTCGCGAGATATCCACAGCACACAGGGTGTAAATGAAGGTAATCGCACGGAGGTCCCGCCACAAGTTTTAGAACCCAAAGGTAGGAACTAGGAAAGGGCACGCCAAGAGCCTATCATTAGGCAAGAGCAGCGAGACTATACTACATCAGATACTAGCGCTAGAGATTAATTACTTCTCCGGGCTTTAAAACCACTCCCACTAGGGCAACAAGGGATTAAACGACGAGTATCAAGACATTTATCTATGAAAGGTGTTATATGTCATTTAATATTTGCCAAATAATTCATAATGATTTGAGAGAATAAACGGAGCAAAACAGAGAAAAAATAATTGAATTGTCTAGTAGTTCTTTGTGAACAGTATCTCTCACTACCTTCAATCAAAAATTATTAAATAGAAAATGTAAATAATTATGTCATGTTAATATCGTTATTGGAGTTTTAAGATTTATGTTTGGATTTCATATTGAAAAATATCCAGTTATCTGAGGGGTGAGACGGGCTCTTAGGACATCTGGTGGGAGCTGTATTACCCACCTTATATATGTGTTATCTTTGGTGTGAGACGGGCTCTTAAGACGTTTGGTTCGAGATACAATAGATGATACTGTATTTATAATTTATGGGGTCATATGTGTTCTTAGTTGGGGATGCAGGAAATGTGATAAAAGGTTAAAAAAAATCGGTTTTTTATGAGGTAACATTTTCTTGGTGCCAATTTAATGAAATATTTTTCCAGTAGAAACACAAAGTTTAGTTTTCTTCACATGGTGATATCAACAGTTGATTGATATCTGATATGAACATAGTGGTATTAGTTGAGAAAAGTTTTAAATGACGATACAAAGCCGTTATTAAATTCCAGGAAACCCATGGCTGATATTCAAGAACTGTTGATATCTGATGAAAATTAGATTATGTTTGTAATGAAGCTATATTTGATGTATTTTTACCAAAAAAGGTTATGATATAAAGACCGCAAAAACACTGACCATTCCTCGTATTCCTACATCCTCACCTTGACATCTTGCTTAAGCTTCATTAACTGTGTTATCCATATGTTGATATGGAATCTCAAGAGGTCTGGTTCGATCTATTTTACCTGTCTAAATTAGGTTTTAGCCATATGATGAGATGGACTATTTTTATAATCACGCAGCTAAACATACTTCTCACAATCAGACCTAATTATATAGAATACACAGAGATTGTTTAAACAAATATGACCTATGAATGAACAACTAGTGAAACCATTCATATTATTTCATATTATAATAGTGCGCATTTTACTACCCATTCTACTTTTTATTGGTATGTTTTAACATAAAGGCTATTAACGTCTTAATTTAAGGAGCCGGTATAAATAATATATTATTTTATAAGAGATGCATATCAATGTAATTTAACGATAAACGACAACCAATGAATTCAAAATCTATCTTCCTGGTCAAAGCACTGTTACAATATCAGTAAAAGGGAAAAGGGTTGGCGGGTAGTAAAGAAGTAAAAGGTAGGGGGGGGGGTTATTTACTTAAACTAAGGGTACAATAATGAGGAGCAAGATGATTTGCATCAACAGTCGATAAAATAAAAATGACAAGAAAGCTCTCTTTGAGTGCAACGTTAAGAGATGTCAAAAAATTTCGGAAGAAAATTATCAGACAGAAAATATATTACATCTACGTTCACATTTTCATAAGTCATGTCAAGTGTTTTCAAGCTGTCACTTTTGATAGATAATATCAATACCTACAAAATTACACAAACAATATAGTAAAATATTCAATTTTGTATATACAAATTATGTGTATTTTCAAAAATGATTTTTCATTGAGAATTGAATTGCATATAAGCGCTGACTAGAGTAGGGTTCTGGGGGTAAGAAAGGCATAGAAAATGCTTACAGATCGTGTGGCTAACTTCAATATCGAGAGCTTCTATGGTCTAGTGGTCATAGTTCTGACTAAAGATCCAGAAGTCCCGGGTTTGATCCCAATGGTCCGAAACTTTATCTCAGTCCGTAACGTGTCTGTCTACTAGATTAAGGGTCCCAGTTTCAATCCCTGGCAAGATCGAAACATTTATTATTGGTGAAATGTTGGTTTCACCTTTCATGGTGATTAATTAACGGCCGAGGGACTGAATGTTAAGGCGTGTGATGATATAATCAGTCAGTTCAGAAAGTACAAGTTAAATACCTGAATTTTTTTTTAAAGTTAAAGAGTGGTTATATAACCGGGTCAAATTAGACACGTGTGAACAAATAGGCATTTACCAGAATAAAAAAAGTAATGGCTATAAAACTGAAATTAAAAGCTAGAGAACTCACTTTGATCAAGAAATGACAGGATACCCTCTATCCACAAATTGGCACTATCTTCGCCAATAGTAGGCGGCCACTCAGTTTTTGTGCTTTTTTAGCATGTCATTATGCTACCTATTTGGATTATATAATTATATACTAGTTACGCTAATGAATTTAGGCATATATTTATAGAAAGTGTACCTATACTTTGATGAAAAATCATTTTGGAAAAATCAGCCTCACTAAACCCGACTGAGATTTGAACCCCAATATCCCCGTCATTAGAAGGCCACTTATTTGGTGTGGTTAGAATATGTATTGACGTCATAGGGTTTTCATTTTGTTAACATTGATAGCATTCATCAAAAAATGACAAACACAGATATATATATATTTACAAAAAAAAAGTGTATCATTAAATTTTTAAACTGTCTGCTAGAGCTATTTCTACCAAACTCTTACTATAGTTCTGCCGGCCCTTAATTGAATCCATCATTTATTACCTCTCCACGTAGATATAGCCCACTCTTCCCCTTCCCCCTCGCCCTGGTTACAATACCCGTATTCCCTCAGTGAGGGCTAGTTGACGAAGCATGGAGATGGGCGAGCCTTGTGCCCTTCCCCTCTAAATACCATGGTATAAAGACGGTAGAGAAGGTTACCTCTACCAGTGACATTGCAAACTTGCAAGTTTCTCATTGGTAGATTAACACCATGGGGATTAAGGTGTGATGGAATATAACGGGGTCTATGTTCCGTATTCATACAGCATATATATATGTATATGTATATATATATATATATATATATCATATTTTCTGGTTATTATTTTCCAAACGTTGCTCCGTTTAAAACGTTTAAACTCAATTTCTACATAAGGCTTATTTTATTTATTTAACAGGCACTTTCTGAACTTACTGATTTTATTAGCATCTGAAAATGTATATGAGTGAGCGTGAAAGGGACTACCAATTTTAGCGGGAAAGGAATTTTCACACAGTTCCCAGGGTTATTTTACAAGCCACAATCTACGTGGGACCGATGTCTTTATTTCCTCTCCAAAGGAAGTTGTGCTACGAATTTTTATCATTCAACAAAAATCTGTCGAACCTGGCTGGGTTTTGAACCAATGAACATCGGGTCCTGACGTGAGCGCTATTCCAATACCACTGAGGTAAATCGAATTTGATTTTTGTTTCGAAGCCAAGTCAAAGTTTCGAATCTTTGAACATGAAATTTTATTTTTCTAGAGACATAACTTAAGACTTCAAGAGATTTATCTGTAGAAACGGAAAAGGAACTAAAATCTAAAAGTATTTCTGTTCGATTTCTTGGTTTAAAGCTATTAGTGACTTTGTAATCTGAAATAAAGAGAGAATAATATATAAAGTGTGAAAATATAAAAGGTTTTAATCAAGGCAACATTTTTTTGAAAATGTGTTTTTTATGGAGTCATTTTTTAGGTGTTATGTGCCATAGTTTACGTTCATTCCATGTGCCAATAGGCCCTGAAAGTAGTTCATATTAACGGATATTGAAAGTGATATTAGAAAATTCCATCGCATTCTTCTGCCAGCTATTCCAAGTGACTTGACATGCACTTAGAAAAGATTGTAGCCCATAAATCACTTAAAATTAAAAGTAGGCATATGAGGCACTTAGAACGTTCCTAGTCGTTATATTTAATAATTTGATCATAGTTTGATAAGTAATTATATAGAGTTAATTATTAATTGCATGATAAAGTATAGAAAGATTAGGTTATTTCGGAAAAAAATAGATCTTTTAAAACAAATACTTTTTTTTATATTTCCTGCAAACTCTAATTTTTGGCACTTAGAACGTATGACCATTCCAACCTTTAAATTATTTTGTTCTTTTACCATTTATTACCAAAAACCAATAAAGGCATACGGGGCAAGGGAGGGACCGGGTGTGGATTGCGGAAGGGGGGGGGTGAAAAGGGGTGCAAGACATTCTAAAAGCTCAACATTGTGTTTCTTGATTACATCATGAAATAATAGTGTGAAAAAGTATTCACGAATCTCTTTATATAGTGTTTTATATTTTGCTCTGCCCTAATGATTCACCTTTTCCGCCTTCCCTACACCTTGAGTCCACGAACCAAAACCAGGCCTGTAAAACCCACGTAGTGGAGGACTAACGTACCCTAACCAACTCCCCTTAATTAACTCATTGTTCAATCCAACAACTTTTCAAAATTCATCAGATTACAATCCTTTCCTCCCAACCCCCTATTCTACCCCACCTTCACTTCACATACGATTCCCCTCACCCCCTCCTTTACCCTATCACTCCCAACATTTTTTTAAATTCACTCATTTCGTATTCTGCATTTGAATATATTTTTTTTAATTCACATATCTATGGAGTTTTTTTAAATATGTCTATCCATTCTGTTTTTATCTTCTAGTTATTATGGTTTATTGAAATTTCTAAATAATATATATACCCATTTCTTTTTGATGATGGGCTGATATACTATTATGTTTGTTTTACGGCGACAATTACGTTCACCCAAACTATGTCATCCAGTTATTGTTTATAATATTTCAGTCCTACACCTTTTCAAGTTGGTAGCACGTCATCCTTTTAAACTTTGCCAAGTTGGTAACATGTCTGACTTTAAAACTATTAATCCTGGGCCCATTATTGTTATGTATTTTCTTTACAACCGCATCTTACTGTCTGTTCAGGTTACAGGCACATATCTATACTAATTACGTGGATTTGATAGGGATTAGGAAGGTCGCGTGGAGGGAGAGTGTAAAATAATTTAAGGAAAACCTCCCTCAGTAAACCCGAATGGGATTCGAATCTCGGTCTCCCCCATGAGTGATATTCCAGTATATTCCGAAAGTAATGTCTTGGAGCATATGACCACTGAAAAAATTATCTCCGTGAAAATTGTGGACTCTCCTTTTATCAGAGATAAATTGTTGCCAGAGGGAATGAGTGTTGGGTCTGCATGATAAATTATGCTAGTATCTGAGTAAGTTTGTGATATAATCAATTTATCAATCGGTTAACCCACTTCTGTAGTTGTATTGACTAGACTGCCGATAATGGAAAGATCGGGGTTCAATCCTGTTGGAATATACTGAGAGGTTTTTTTTCCTACATTGTTTTCCACTACCCCTTTACGCAAATGTGAGTAAACTACCTCTTAACTTAACCTTCCTAATCTCTAACACATTAATGTAATTAGTGCATAGTTGTAAATTCCAAACGGGTAGTGAGACGCAGTGCTTAAAATAAATAATCACTCGGTTCCTGTCCTCAAATTGGTGTCATATGTGGACATCCTTAACTTGTGCCTGGACTAAAAAAAAAACACATAAACTTATTATCTTATTTAATTTAATTAATTTGACTTCATGTTAACAATTACAAATGCAAAGACCAGTCAATGTCTTGAAGTACTGGAACTTTCTAACGGATGTTGTTTAAACATTTTTTTTAACACATGTGTTGTTTAGAAGAAAAAAAAAAGTTTTTTTTTTTGTTCGCACACAAACACGCACAAAATAAGGGAGAACTGTAAACACTACTAATTGACTTCATGACAAAGAGGTAAGAACACCAACAACAAATAGAGAATAGCAGGTTGAAAAGTCATAAAACCATGACACAATTACAAGGTACCTTCTTTAGAGGAAACTCGAAGAAGGAAAAAAAAAAACTCTTTTGAAAATTATCGTTGGAAGTGAGAACAAAAGTCGTTAAATAATTTTATTTGTGAAAGGGAGAATTTGCTCTTTTTTTCCTGTTTGTTTCACGCGAGAATATGTACAGACATTGACTAACAAATTGAGACAAATCAGTAAAAATATGTTAAATTCAACATTTCATTTGTTTGAGTTATTTAACGTGCATTTTCTGAAATGACTGATTATATCAGCACACGACTTATAGACTAACTTAAATCTAGAACAAACACAAAACAAAGCTTCCAGCCGTTAATTCATCACTGTAAAAGGGGTAACCCCCATTTCAACCATGATACATTTTTTCGCCCATGCTAGGAAACGAACCCGGAACCATTGCACAATAATATTCTGACTAATACTTAAATGAAAGTACTCTAAGAATCCATTGATTTTATTATTTCACTGGGAGCTAGGCCTATGCGTTTCACCAACAGGTTCAGTCTTGGATTTTTCGCCAAGTCTGTTCCGTTGTGTTTATGTATTTATTATGTATTTATAATTTAGCACCGTGTCTTACTACCCGTTTGGGTTATACGCTTTAAGTACTAATTACGCTAATGGATCAGGAATTATGAGGGTCGAATTAGAGGAAGTGAACTCGCATTGGCGTGGAGGGAAAGTGAAAAACCATCCCCCATCCTCAGCAGTCGAGCTCAACACGACTAGCGCGTTAGCCAACTACGCCACCGAGGCGGGTCGTTGTGTTTATCTATCTTTAGATATTTCTTGACAGAAAGTACTTTGATTTGTGTTTATGGCTCTGCTTAGCTATCGGAAAACGTGGCGTCAACTACATTGAATATTTAAAAAAAATTGTTTGTTCCCGCCCTTCCCGCGCCATAAAGATCCAGCTCTTATTTGTACGTTGCGTCAACAATGTTGAATCCACAATCTTAGAATGTTCAAATTTTGGATTTTTCTAATAAAACATGCATCATAGCTTCCATACCAAATTCATGCTCTCTAGGGTATCATAAAGCTAGAGAAAGAACTCTGGAAAAACATACAAACCTAGACATGTATTGTTTACATGTAGATACCACAAAGAAAACTATTAGGATCTGTTCTTATTTTATTTTATGGGAAAAACATTCACTCTTGAGATATTTACTGTACAGTCCAATTTTCATAGAAAAGGCCTTTTAGAAACTAAAAACATTGTCTAATGCGTCACTCACGCGATAGATTGGACTGCCAGCAACGAATAGATTGGAGTTCGAGTCACGGTCGTGTGTATTGAGGTTAACTTTTACTGAATGCTGTCCCACTCTTTCTATATTAACAACAAATGCAGGTACACTTATTCTGAATCCAAACTTCATCATCCCTGACACATTAGCGTACATTAACACATATGATTATAAACCTAACGAGTAATGAGACGTAGTGGAAAAAATAAAATAAAAATAGTTACTGTCATGACCTAACCCCCCGTAGTCTTGATTTGTCAGGATAACTTGCGGGCAAGGTAACTGTGTGGGCTCGAAATAATACGTAGCGATACGAACTTTGGTTTAACAGTATTTACAAAAAGATAAAGAAATAAAGACTGGACACCCACGCTCGTGGAAGTTTGGACCAATGAAATTGACCTAGACTGCACGTGACTCGTACGGAATCCGATCTCGGGACCTTGGGTTTGATGGTTGCCCTCTAGGTACAAGTGCTAGTGGTGACCCGAGGATGTAGTCTGATATGATACGGCGTCGGGCAGCCTGACTGCCAGCAAAATAGGTGGAATTTTGACATCCCCTATGCCAAAAAATAATAGTCTTTATACCCCGCAATGGCCCCTTTCCAGGCCAAACAATTCAATTATTGTTATGAATTGTCAGCGTTCCCCTGCAAACTTTCTAGTTCATTGTTTCATAGATGCTAGTCCGACGATTTTTATCACGTGCGTTCACTCGAATTATGTAATTAAAAACAAACACTCAAACATTGCTCAGTGACGATATTAATGAATACTTTTTGTTAAATCAATTCAATAGATGCAAGTACTTTACACACTAAATATATATATATATAATTGTAACAGTATATATATATATAATTGTAACAGTATATATATATATATATATACTGTTACAATTTTCCAGAGGGCACATAAGATCTACCCTCCTTATTCCCCTCACGATATTTGTAGAGTAAGACTGTATGTAAAGAAGGAGAAAAAAGCTCAACGTTTATCCTTTCCCCCTTCCCTTCTATATCCTACATCATCCACAGCCCCCCGTTTCCTGGTCCTTACTAACATTTCATTTTATTTTTTCCCTTCTGTAGTATACCAGTGGGACCATTCTCACTCATGGTTCGACCGAAATATTGCGTGTCACGTATTTTATTTTGTACGTAAAGGTCAGGGAAGATAGCTTGGACCTTTTTTTCCCCTCTATAAACACAAACATATGTGTATTATAATTATGTATATACTCTACATCTTACTACCTGTACGGAAACAATGCAGAATTAATTACACATAATGAGTATCGAGTTGAGAAAAGTAGAATTTTTAAAGGAAATGTAAAGTCTGTTCACGTTAGGAATTGTTTTCTGAAAGGCCTTTTTCCCTACCAGAAATCTATTATATATTAGGATATAGGTAGGAAAAAAAGACCTTTCAAAGATTAATTCCTACCGTGAATGGAGTATATAAGAATTTGCGTTGAACGAAAGTAGGAAATTATTTAGGGGAAAACACCCTAAATACTTACTAAATTATATTCGCTTAGGCTCCCCATAAGTGAGAAAATCCCCGCCAGGTTTACTACGGGTACCTTACATTTTTAAAATAAAAATCAATCTCTCTCTACAAAAATATTGGTACACTCGTCCCTTTCATCAATTCCCCAACCACCTTATTTTAAGGAAACGGTAACTTTTAAGCAACTCCTCACTAACCTACTCGAGAAAGGATGAAACTGACACATAAATTAAACCACCCACATACTCCAGAAGTTTAACCCACAACAGCGAGACCAGAGTCAGGCAGACTCACCTATTTGGTAATGCATTAAAAACGTTTTGTTTCTAACCAAGCTGTACATATACTTTCACATCCCTGCCCTTAACAAAACAAAAACGAGAATGAGGATGGAAAGCAAAAAAAATAATAGTTTATTCTAGAGCGAATTGTTTTTATAGAAAATAAAACAAATAGAGGTATATAAAACTGTTTACCAAATTATAATTATATTTTACTATGTTTTGTTCTACAGTGGCCATGAGTTTCATTTTAAATACATTCGTTTCAAATTAGTCTGACTAAAAACAATTAGACTACTAGTTAGATTGTAATTGGTGGCATTATGACACAAAATAAATAATGTTTTGACAGATTCATTTTTTATTGTTCTTACACACTTTAAATCTATATATATATTTTTTGTCGCTTGTTGATTTTTATCTTCTTTTTTTTCAGGTAAAAGAGGGAAAGAGATAACCAGCCTTTTAAGGGGAGAGTCATAAATCTGCTTTTGGCGCCGAACAGGAGTGGTCGTAGATCTATTAGGGCAGGTCTATCTACAGGTCGCATCTCTTTTTTACGACATTTTGAACACAGGAGGAATTTTGACAAGGGCAACCAGTAATCACCTTTGTTCTCCTGCCTCAATTGAGGGTGACAAAACCTGAACTGGTATTTTTTTTACCAGCCCACTCCCTCTCCATGCCAACCACTATCATCATTCCATCACTGTGAAATAAGAGGAAGGATTTAAAGTCTTTTGACAGTAAAATGAAAAGCATGTAAGTTTCCAAAAGAGGGTTTTTAGTTAAGACTAATGAAATAAGGTCTTATCTTTGCACCTGCATTTAAAAAAAATAAAATTAACGGATGCTGGTTGGTAGAAATGTAGTATAGAAATGTATAGAAAACATCGGTGGTTCTTTTAGTAATCTAATTGATGTATAAGCATCGTCCGTCATTAATAACAAATAATTGGTGAAAATATGTTATGAAAGTGAAAGCTTTTTAAGGTGTAATTGGTTTTAAGGCTAGTTTGATTTTATTTTATTTGCACAGATCCTAATATATGTTTAGAAATATGCCTCAGTATTAATTAGGCTAGTAGGTTAATAATATTCAAGGTTGAATTTAAAGAAAATGTACCTTTATTTGCGCATACAGTAGCCCCATGGCTTCTTTGGTGCTGACTGACAGCTCACAACTGACAACTAAAAGCTTTGAAAAGCTACCAGACCTAATTATGTATCCCTACGCCGAATCATATGATCAGCAAAAAAATATGTTTAGCAGCTGTCACTTCTGACAGTTAAAATTTAGGTATATACCCAAATGTTGACTGTCAGAAGTTAGCTGCGCGCTGTCAGTCAGCACAAAAGAAGCCATGGGGCCACTATAAGCAGTCTAGGCAGGTATTTAAAAAAGAAAAGTTTTTACCACAGGCGTTTGAGAATCAATCTCAAGACCACTTAATCAGGCTTTTGCATGCAAGATCACGGTAGGACCAAATATCAACAGTGTGTAGTTTTTTTTAGCAATCTCCCCTCAACAACAGCCAAACTGCCATCGAATTTATTGTGTTTTAATTTTAAAAGTATCATTTATTCATTTGGTTGTGTTTTTTTAAAGGCTAGTAAAATGGTTTCACGGTTCTTGATTCTACCATACATTTTTTAAAAGTAGAATATATAAAACCACAATTTGACGCCTGGTTTGAGCTGAACTACCTTCTTAAGTGTAGTGTTTAGGGGNGTGAGACGGGCTATTAAGTTGGGATGAAAGGGATCGCGAATTAAGTATCATCAGTTTTGAAATGATTATAACAAAATAAATTTTTAGGCAAAATACAATAAAATTTTAGTTCAGTAAATATATTTAATTTAATCCCACAAAAACTAAATCTCAACAATTCTAGTATATTTGTCATGGGTATTAATAGATTTTAAAAGGTATGTTTTCCTTAATGTAAAAAGTTTCTGTTCAAATTCTGCTGTATCAATGACCAAAATTATTTTTAAAAAATCTCTATGAATTACTTTGTGAAGAAAATTGCATCACATCAAAAAGAGTGATCGCTTGTATATATCTTTTTTATTTAGCACCACGTCTTACTACCCGTTCTGGTTGTACGCTCTAGTACTAATTACGCTAATGGATTAGAAATCGGGAAGGTTGAATTTAAAGGAAGTGAACCCGAATTTTCGTGGAGGAAGAGTGGAAAGTTATTTATTAAAAATCAACCCCCAGCTCACCCGTCCGAGATTCGAAACGCAATCTCCCTGTCCTCAGCATTATGACTCAACACGAAACTAGCGCGTTAGCCAACTACGCCATCGAGGCACGTTTGAGGCTTGTAACTGAATTTCTAGTGAACTCCGAATCGATAGCACCTCGCAAAGATATAAAAAAAAACATTCCATTAGGGATTTTAAACTACAGTCTTTAAAAGAGGTAATACGTGATGGTTTGAAGCTCAACTCCAATAGCTCCTCTGCAAGAGGAATGCAGGTCAGATACCATTCCCTTTTTATTTTCGCTCGTCACCTCGGAGAGAAAATATGATGATTGTAAAAGAAATCGAACTCAATATTGGGATAAATGTCGACGTTTCATGAAACTCTGAAACAAACAAAAAAGTGGTTTTCGCATTGCCGTCAGTTTGTACCTCAATCTAGAGCAGAAGATATTTTACCGATTGGGCTAAAACTTGGTATATAGGGTTTTCATAAGGCCCCCCCCTCCCCCCCCCCGAGGAGTTTTTCGAATAAGATATCCAACCCTAAAATTAAGGGTGGTTTACTGAAGAGAGAAAAAAAAATTCTAAAATTTGATCTAAAATTTTGATTAAATTTTCTATTTGGACATTGTTTATCATAATAAACAAGATGAAAGTTTTCATTTTCTCATTAAAATGACTTTGAGGATAATTTACATAGTTGAAATTTTACAAATTTCATAATTTCTCCGCAACTATTTGTGATATGAAATAACTTGTCTTTCAAAATTGTAGTACTAATAAAGAACCCACCTCAGTAGTGTAGTTGGCTAACGCGCTTGTCGTGTAGAGCTCTACTGCTGGGGACGGGGAGATCGAGGTTCGAATCTCAGTCGGGTGAACTGAGGGTGGTTATTCCTAAATGGTTTTCCACTCTCCCTCCACGCAAATGCGGGTTAACTTCCTCTAATTCAACCTTTCCTATTCCATTAGAGTAATTAGTACTTAAAGCGTTTAACCCGAACGGGTAGTAAGACGCAGTGCTAAATATTATTACTAATAAAGATAAATTCTTTTATGTAAAATATATTTTTATAAAACCAATAATTTCTTTGCTATAATAAAATAAATATAACTTTTAATTCAGGGATTGGAAAATTAATTATATTCTTAAGTTCTTTGGTGGACAAAAAAAATATTTTCTAATTTTTTTCTGTAACAAAGGTCCTAGTCCCTAATGCTATAGAGAGGGTAATTAACAGTGTTTATTATTTAATTTTTGATCTTTGGTATAATGTTTCCACAACAATGTATGAACCTATTATTTCGTTTCATAAAACTTTAGAAATATTAGTAAATATTTATTTTAAGATAAAGGCATGAGAAAGTTTGTGCAGTGCACCGTATTTTGTATCTAAGTTCTCACTAGACAAATATCCACGATTTTTCTACTTGTGTCCTGGAAAGTCCTGACAAAAAACAATTTTATTTCTCTCACTTTGCGACAACATCATTTCTAAAGTATAATTTTCGTAATAAGAATTTTCTTTCTCTTAGCGCCACGTTTTATTATCCAAGTAGGCTAGACGCATAAAGCATGTGTACTAATTACGCTAGGGATGAGGAATATTATTTAAATAAAAAAAAGACAGCTTGACACAAGACTCGAAACCGGGACTTTTGGCTTAGTACGCTAATGCTTTAAACACTTAGCTATCCAGTAGGCATTACATGTTTAGGGCAATTCTTCTCTCATAATTCAAGGCAGTGTTCCTTAGGGACGTGTGGAGATCGTCATCTATTTATGAGTGAATAATTAAAGTCGCGAGCTCTCAGATAATGCATCCACCTTCGATTCAGAACTGCCAATAGCACAATGACAACAGTACGAATGCTCTTATCATCATGGATTTAATATCTAACCTATTATATCGGTAAATTACAGCTATCGCCATACCTAGAGGAAGTGTACTCACATTTGAGTGAAAGGAGAGCGGTTTTTTTTTTTTCAATTTTTTCACAGCCATAGTTATCTCACTCAGGCTCTGGGAGGCAATTTTTATAATAATATTTAATTTTTCCTCACAAAAAAGAATAGCATCAGTAATTAATATTGCCAATTTTTTCAAATTTTTATGTTTGGCAAAGGTGAAGCCATAACATGGTGTTTCCCGTTTTTTTTGGTACTTTTAAACATGTCGTTATTGAATGTTCATAATATTATTGTAACATTTTTTATGAGGTTTCCAGAATGTGTTTTTTCAGCTGCAAGGACTATATCGGTCTTAAAAGTTTAGGAAGTGGTTAAGAAGAACCTTATCTGAAAAGTAGAAAATGTACTATATCTAATTTCATTCGTTCATACGTAAAGTAATGTGATTAGAGCTGTCATTTTTGATAGATATTATAAATACCTATAAAATGACAATAATAATATGATAAAATGTTATCAATAGAAAAAAAAAAGTGTGTTTGTATTTTCTATTATTATTATTTAGCACCGCGTCTTACTACCCGTTCGGGTTATACGCTATAAGTACTAATTACGCTAATGGATTAGGAATTGGGTAGATTTAATTAGAGGAAGTGAACCCGCATTTGCGTGGAGGGAGAGTGGAAAACCATTTAGG
>CABFVX010004892.1:19672-35998 GCA_902151425.1 Timema shepardi
GGGGAATTTCGACTTTAGTAGCACTATTGTATTGTACAAACTACCTTTAGTGACTATTTATTGATATTAAATCTCATAGGAAGTGTATTTTGAATTTACGTTTAGAAAAAAACTTATAAATATTTCGCAATTATTTTTTATATGAAAACCATAAACCTAATAAAAATTATGATCTTCTTTGGAAAAAATAACACGGTAATTGATTCGTTGTGAAATTATATTTAATTATTTCTTCAAACGTTTCCAATTAATAGGGCCGCCAGCTGAATCTACTGAGGTTTTCCCTCCCACGTCTTACTACCCGTCCGGGTTATATTAAAGTTTTTTTATAGATGTCATGATACCTGTGTTTCTCGATTCCAATTTTTAAGTTCCACATCGATTTTTTAATTCTCGATTCCAATTCTTGAAAATTTATTTTTTTCATTATTTTTCCAAGCATCCAACCTCATATAAAAATATGTAGTTATTCAACTTCATAACATTCTACCAAAAAAGCGTTCATAATAATAATAAAAACTTGAGATTTAATAAATAAAATGTCAAAATTACCAAGTACTAAACCATATAATCAAAATAATAATATAATTAGGAATTACTTTATAGTAAATATATATTATTACTTAAAAATAAAGCATCAATGACTCAAAAATTTGTATATAAAAATGGTTTAACAAACAGTTGTTGAGAATACAAATCTATTCAATTCACTAAATAGGATCGTTAAATGAAAGTGTACTGTTTTGAATTAATGACATTAGAAAGTAAACTTAAGTAGGTGCTGTACTGGTAGCAACTTAAAATACTCAAGTAGGCCTAATTTAAAATAAAAACTTTTTCTGTAACTTTTATTTTTGTCAAATAAAATATATTATCTTTGTAAAAACAGTCAAATGCATTATTATTTTTTAGATATTTAATAATAATTTTTTATTGTATAGAAAATCTAACGTATCTGATACCCTTCTCCCCTCCTCATTGTGAAACTTGTACTCGACCATTAAAACTCACGGATGGTTGCTTGAAACTTTAATCTCAAATTCTTACAGATATTTAATAAGCATACTATAAGTCTTCAAAACTGAAAATCAAAGCAAACAAACTCAACAATAATAAATTGCTGATTTCAAAACGGAAAGAAGAACACATTTCACACGTTACTAAAATTTTAAGTCATCCGCCATAAATGATCCTATGTACGTTGGCTCGACAGAAATTAGTGATGAAGTTATGGTAATATTTAATATATCGGACTACGCTCTAAATACATTGAATTAAAATAAATAAAACTGTTTTTTTATTAGCTAGGTTGATTTTTGTTCTATTTATATTGAACATGTCTTATTCAAAGGGCTAAATAAAACAATTAAGGTGACCTGGTGGTCTAAGGGTAAGGTGTCGGACTTCAGTCCTGGGGTCCGGGGTTCAATCCTTGGTCCCGGCACAGATTTATCTGATTACCAAACCCTTCCTTCACCTCTGACAAGACGTGTATTAATCACAACTCGTGATTGTGAGGAATGCCGGGCCTCCACCATGGTTCGGATTCCACGTTAAACTGTAGGTCCTCCATTTCATCTCACAATCACCCTAACATTACATATTAGCGTAAGTGCGTACAACCCGATTGGGTAGTAAGACGCGGTGCTAATAATAATAATAAATAAAACCCTGAAAATTAAAAAGTGACAAAGAACATAATTACAGTAGAGCAGTCATCTTAATTTGATCAAAATATCGTAGCTTTCGATATACACGTCGTGATATATCAATTTAATGATATATATATCGATATATTACGGAAAATTTCCATCCCTAGTTTACGTATTATACGTATATTGATTGTTTGTTTAGAATCGATTCATGTATTCTGACAGTAACACTTAACTTTTAATTAAAACAAATTGTGTCAAAGTTGTTATCTCTTTACATCTTGCTACTGCCATAATGTCAGGTCGTATTATATTAGAGACCATTTATTTTTCATGTATATCACCTCAAAATGTTAGGGTCTCTTATGTTCGGGATCGTACTATGTTCGGGGCAATACGGTAGGCCTATATTTACAATTTTCCGGAATTTAACTGCAACTTAAATAATCTGAGTTATAATCGATTATTACCGATTCTGTTATCTGAAAATTGAAAAATGACACCTGGACAAGGGAATCGAACCTGGGAACCTTGGTTTAGTACGCCAATGCTCTAACCACTGAGCTATCCAGGAATCGTCCCGTGCCCAACATAGAATCTGCCTTGAAATATGAGTGAAGAATGACCTGGGCACGACACGATTCCTGGATAGCTCAGTGGTTAGAGCATTGGCGTACTAAGACAAAGGTCCCGGGTTCGATTACCGTGTCCAGGTGTCATTTTTCAATTTTCAGAATATGTTATCTAGTTGGAGTAATCCTCACTAAAAATCATACATTATAGCTTTGGATATTTGATTCTTAACGATACCGTATTGTTTAATCACCAGTTTTATTGAGAAAATGATCGATGTAGCGAGAATCGTAATACTAAGATCAATTCTCGATTCTTTCGATACCAGTAAGAATCGAGGGTATTGAGGTATCGAGGAATCGAGTTAGACAGCACTAGTATTTATTTTAGCACCACGTCCTACTACCCGTTTGGGTTATATGCTTATATACTAATTACACTAATGGTTTTAGGGATTAGGAAGGTTAAATTCAAAGTAGGTTTACACATATTTGAGTGGAGGGAGAGTGGAAAACGATTATTTAAACCATCCTCAGTATACCTGTCCGAGTTTTGAACCCTTATCTCCCCGTCATTGACAGTATTGTCTACTGCAAGAGTAGCACGTTAGACCACGTGGCCACCGATGTGGGTCATATGAAAGATAATAACGTTAACGTGATAGTAATTAAGAACGTATACCTCAGAGAAAATGTGCCCTTATTTGTTTGGAAAAAGATTCAAAAACAAACAATCTAGAAAAAAAATATTTCTTGATAAACCTGGCTGAAATTCGAATACCAACCTTCCATCCACCAATCCACATGAAAATGACGCCTTATTTTAGGTACACACCTATGCGGGTTTTAAGATCCTTATAATTATAGATATATATATATATTTTTTTTCATCTGCAATTATATTGGTTTCCAAATCACTCATAAATCTCTTGCCAAAGCTGCAATTAAAATTCCCTTCTAAGAAACAACACCCCAAACATTTAGATCCTTAGGGTGCGGGGGAAAGGAATCCTCTAAAACTAATGCCTAAGGGTTCTTGGTTACAGTACAACTTTATTACTATCATTATATTTTGAGTTGTGGGGGGGAAAAGGATGTTTCATATAATTTTCTTTCACAAAAATGTCCTGTCAATTTTTTGACAAGTTAAGAACTATGCGTCATACAAATGACTATCGAAAATAAACCGAATAACACAACAGTCCAATTTGTAGAGTAAAAACCTTCTCTAAAAAAAAGAAAAGTTACTAAATCTTCTTTTAAGTATTCATAAGTTGAGTCATTATACGGGTATGTCAATTTTATTAGCCACTTGAGTGGCCACATCGTCTAACGCGCAACTCTCGCAGTAGACTAGACTGCCGATAACGGGGAGATTGAGGTTCAAATCTTGGTTAGGTATACCGAGGATGGTTTTTACAACAACAAAAATCCACTTTACCAACAAATACGGGTACATTTTATATGAATATAACCTTCCTAATCCCTAAGAACAATTAGCATAATTATCACATAAGCTTATAAACCGAACGGGTTGTTTAGCTGCAATGCAACAACAACAAAAAAAGGAACTTTTAATATGTATTATAAAAACTTGTCAAATAAAACTGTATTGAATATGGGACGCAAAATATTCACGTTTTTATTTTTCTAAAATGCTCTTCAAATAAAAATTGGAACTAAATACACCTTTGCCCTTTATTCGTTTCCCTTCTATGACTCCTATTAAGAGAAATACACGTGATTTATAATGTTACCTGTCAAATACCATGATAAATGACCACCATTCCTACAAGACCGAACGAGTGATTGATATATAGGAAATAATATATATATTAATTTTTAAAAATTAATTATACTTGTTGTGATAATCAGACGATCATCAAACTTTATAGCGACTATAATAAGACTACATACATGGTTTTAAGAGAGGTTAAGGGTGGCTAAGAGAAGAACACGGCGAACACCTACGTCCTTAGACTATGAGATTTATCTTGACTGGTGGTCTATTTGGGCCTGGGATACATCCCACGACCTAACCCCTCCCCTATAACCCCTCACCCCCACTATCCCTTATTCTATGCCTGCCTTGCCCTCTTCACTTGCGGTCAACCAGGATTGTGTTTCGAAAAAGTTTTCTATTTTTTTACTTTTCTTCTTTTTTAGTTCACTATTTTTTTCTCTCTTCCCAAGGGTGATACATCGTAACACCCTTCCTTTTTTTTCCTCTTCATTGTGAGGGTGCATCTATATAGTGTTACACTATAGCTACAGTCCAATGATTGAAATAATGTTTCATTCTATTACGTTTTATGTATTACTGTATCCCACACATATATATTAATTTTAAATGGAGATAAAATTACAACATATTTTGAGTGGTCTTGTGAAATATTTTTTGGACTATTTGCTCATGTATTATACCATATCTTATTATAATTAATAAAACCTATTAACATTTTTGTTTTAGAGCGATGCGTCTTACTACTAGTTTGACTCAAATGTGTATGTACTAATTCATCCAATGTATTAGGGATGAGTTCTAGGTTGATCCCAAACATTAATAATACTTAATCCTCCTAGGACTAGTTAGTGGTCGAACAAGTATGATTTAGAACTGTGGTTAGTCTCCCTGACCACTTGACCACACTCGTAGCGGAATGTCTGGCTCCAGCCCGTATTCTTCACCGTGTGAAGTCTAATCCGTTGCAATCTGGCAACGCTGTGGGCGATATTTCCTCAAATATACTCTACGATACCTTGGATAAGCTACAGTAGCACCGTGTCTTCTTTGGTGCTGACTGGCAGTTCACAGCTGACTTCTGACAGTCAACATTCAGGTATATACCTAAATCTTGACTGTCAGAAGTGACAGCTGCTAAACACATGTTTTTGCAGGTCATATGGCTCAGCGTAGGGATACATAATTTGGTTTGGTAACTTTTCAAAGTTGTCAGCTGTCAGTCAGCACCAAAGAAGCCATAAGGCTACTGTAGTAGCTCGTCATCCGCATCGGTGGCCGCATGATATGAGGCGCTACTCTCACAATAGACTAGATTGCCGATGACTGGGAGATCATGGTTCAATCCCGGTCAGGTGTAATAAGCTTATACATCGAATGGGTAATAAGATGCAGTGTTAAAAATAAGTAGGACATTTGCCTCATGAGATAAGAGTAAAGGGTTCGATTTACATAGGGAAATAATAAATAATATGGGCTACAGTGAACACCGCTAACTTATTTTTTCTTAAAATAGAGACATTTTCTGAAAACTAGTAAGATTTTGGAAACGAAATAATACACACTGTTCCAGAGACACTCCAACAAAGAGCATTTCAATTTCACAATTTCGAAGATATTAATATATTTTATATATATTATCTCATAGCTTATAAATCCTATATATATATTACAAAAAATATATTTCAAATAAAAAGATTTGTAATTTTAAAAGTACGTCAATTTTTCAATATTAATTAATTTTATATTTTAAAAAATGGTGGAGGTTTTATCAAATGTATATATTTCCGTTCACGTAAAATACCCTAAAACATTTTCGTCAAAAAATTAAAACCAACATATTGTTTGTAATGTTAATGAGTGTCTAGATACAATATTTAATCAAAATCATTATAGTGGATTTTAAAAATATCTATTATTTCTATTATTTTCCTTTCATAAACTACTATTAATTATAGAGCTAGATATTTAATTCCTAAAGCCCCTTGGGGGTATCTTATGAAAATTTTAAATACAAAGTTTAAGTAGGATTAGTAAAATGGTTTCGGATCTAGTCCGAGTTACAAACAGATGGACAGACTGACGGACGGCAACGCAAAAACCATTATTTCGGTTTCTGGGGTCATGAAATGTCGACATTTATCAAAATTTCGAGCTCAATTATTGTGGAAAAAAATTGGATAACTCTTTTAAAAAAACACCTCTGTTGACGTGGCTGGGATTTTAACCACGGCCTTCCCATAACCAGTAGTTCCATACCAGCTTATACTAGGTATTTACGTGCTCAATGCTACGGGTTGTTAGAGAGTTAAGCTAGTTTGTAAGTCGAATGCCTATATATTATTTAATAAAGTTCAATCTACATCAACCCCTGATGATATAACAGTAGCCAAGGTACGGTCTAATATTCAAAGAAACGGACACATAGAAACTACAAACACATATTTTTGCGGTCAAAACTAATAATATTTTACTATTTTATTAATATTATTTTATAGGTATTTAGAGATATGGCGGACAGAAAATTTTACTTTTATTTTTTTCGGAATATTTTCAATTATTATTTCAACTGATTATATGGAACTAATGTAATCGAGATACAAATATTCCAAATGTCATAGTTTTCCACTCTCACGGGTGCGATTCCTCTAAATTCAACCTTCCTCATCCCTAACACATTATAGTAATTATACATAGGCGTACAACCTGAACAGATAGTAAGATGTGGTGCTAAAAAAATAGTAGGCATAAAGAAACAAATAATTGCGAGCCTTTTAGACCCGTTATATTCATATAATATACTTTAATTTTTACTATCAATAAGTTAATTGAAATAGTTTTAATGTTGGTCCAATATTTTTGTCCCTCTTTTATCTTCCATGAGTCCTATCCACCCCTCCACCTTCCCCTAACCCAAGCCCCAACCCCCCTTCTTACAACTCATTCTTCTCTTAAAGTGCGGCATAAGGGAGCACAAGTATTTTTACAGTTTTTATAGAATTGCAATCTTTTGGCCAAAATAAATAAAACATTTGTCCAGTAGCAACATAGAGTTTAGTTTTTTGCACATGCTAATATCAACAGATCCTAAATATCGGTCAAGGGTATCCTGGAATTTTGTCTAAACCTTTTCTCTTTATTTAAAAAGTTTTGATAAAAAGTCCTAACACACTATATTTTGAAGTACAATAGGCCCTAGATGCCAACTCTAAAATATAACGGGAGGCCTGGCGGTCTAGGGATAAGATGTCAGACTTCTGTGTTGGGGATCCGGGGTTCAATCCTCGGTCCCGGCACAGATTTATCTGATTACCATACCCTTCCTTCACCTCTGACAAGACATCTTGTGAATGTGGGGAATGCCAGGTCTCCACCGTGGTTCGGATCCCACGTTAAACTGTAGGTGTTGCATTTCATCTCACAATCACCCTACCATTACACATTAGCGTAAGTGCGTATAGCCCGAACGAGTAGTAAGACGCGGTGCTAATAATAATAATAATAATAATAATAATAATAATAATAATAATAATATAATATAATATAACCCCTTCAATATATGCCACCACTGCAGAAAATTTTAATATCTTGAGTATTGATAATATTTAACAAAAGTGACAGCTATAGCTCACATGACTTGACATATGAAAGTAGATCTAATAACTTGTCTAACAATCAAATAAGGACCTTTCTACTAACATTTTTAGAACCAGTGGCTCTGCAAGTGGAGATATAAACACAAGATAAAACGAAGGCGCAATGATTGAAAGATTTACGTTAAAAGACTCAAAGTAAAAAAAGAAAGTAAAATAAGTTTGGTTGGCGTCAGCTGAATCTTTCATCCACTCGGATATAGCTAGAGCCCGTCCAATCATGAATACTA
Organism: Timema shepardi; assembly: GCA_902151425.1. Taxonomy (NCBI): domain Eukaryota; kingdom Metazoa; phylum Arthropoda; class Insecta; order Phasmatodea; family Timematidae; genus Timema; species Timema shepardi. The sequence continues at coordinate 27,521 of CABFVX010004892.1, forward strand.
GAGTGGAACCTAAAAAAAAAAACACTTTATGAGAGAGGCTGCCTCAACTTTTAACACCACAAATAACATAAATAAAGGAACACAAAGTGTTTTATTTTTATTTTTAAAACTAGCCGCTTTCTATTTTGATGTCTCTCCAGCCAAAATAAGGAACATTCGAGATATACAACCTTTGTCATGTTTTTTTTTTACACAAAGTTTACTACCCCTTTCTGTCTATGTGCGCTTTAATCATGTTAATGGGGTAGGAATGAGTGAAATATACTTTAGGAGGGCACCTCAATCAGCGATGAAGAATCAATCGCTTTCAGGCCACACCTCTTAAAATACGATGGTATGTGGAGTTTTCTGGAAATACTGGTCTATTCTGTCTAGGCTTGTACTTTACTTTCACCGTTTACTTTTTGTCATGTAAATAAGAAAGAGGTGAAAGAAAACTACGAAACTTCTTATCACAAGGTAAACAAAAAAGCTCGCTGCCATTTCTCAAATATCTTAAAATTTCCTGTTGTGAGAATATCAAATAACTACTGTATTTGTTAAAGGAAGGTCATCTGTACAGCCCCTTTACAACAAGTATAGTTTTATAGCTCCACAAATACGTATGATTAAATAGTCATTGAATATGAGCTAATGTTAAAATTTTACAAAAAAAAAAAATCAATTTATAAAACTTAAAATATAGAGTTGTAATATCTCGACGAAATTTAGGCTTGGAAAATAATTTGAAATAAAACATCTTAGAATTCAATAATGCTATAGCACTTAACTCCTGCGCGGTAGTTTACCACTTATTAAGGCGGTACCTTTAACAGGGAAATATATCTGAATTTTCTTAGAGAAGGGTGGAAAACTACTTAGTAAAAGTTATCAATAGTTCACCTAGCTGGGATTAGAGTCATGACCTCCCCATAAAAAGGTAATAGAAACAAAATGAGGCCGACACCAATGCGTGTTTGGTTGTAAAGTTAGTTTGAAGTAGTTTAAGATATTTCCTTGAACAAAATGACTGTAGGAAAACCAGACACTTACAGTAGCCCCGTGGCTTCTTTGGTGCTGACTAACAGCTCACAGCCTACTTATGACTGTCAACATTTAGGTATATACCTAAATTTTGACTGTCCGAAGTGACAGCTGCTAAACACATGCTTTTGCAGATCATATGATTCGGCGTAGTGCTACATAATTTGGTCTGGTAGCTTTTTAAAGCTGTCAGTCAGCACCAAAGAAGCCATGGGGCTACTATATATTAACTCAGAAATAATACATCAAGTCCCCCGTACACCAATCTACCATGGCTAGTAAAGAAAAAAGTTTTCAATTGAATCGAAAGCTATATTTAATCGGGAAATCCACTCTTTTTAAAAAGCTTGTGTACTTTGGCGTTTATTTCTTGGTGTGCTGCCTTAGGTTAATCTATAAGGCAATTTATGTATGAAAGGCCTTTTTTCTTAACAAAATCATGTTATAATCATAGTAGTAAAAAAAGCTTTTCAAATATCCATTCATACAAAAATTTGGGAATACCTTATTGCTTGTGTGTTAATATAAACCTGGGTTTAGAAAGTGCCCACTAAATATTTGACTAAAATGAAGTTGTTCAAACCCAAATCACAGCATATATAATCATTTTACTTTTCCGCCTCCCCCCCCCAAAAAAACAGCCTATTTTAAATGTAAAAGAATAAAATAATATAAGAATGACAGAAAATCATTTATTCAACTTCAGAAAAATGAAAAAAAAAATCTTTAGAAACATAATTTTCGTAGCACGACATATAAAAGAAGTTTCCAAGCAAAATGTACTCTGATAAAAAAAATTGTAAAAAAAATTGTTAAGAAGAAAACTAACTGATGTTAAAAAATATGGGGATGGTGGGGGGTGGGGGATTAGTATAGTCCTTCCCACCCTCCAAAACACAAACGACATGAATACCAAACTCATTTATAAAAATGCTTTGACATAGCTTTAGTATATTGTGACATTTCCACCCCCCCTTCCACATTTACCTACCCTCCACCCCCCCGCTACAACAATCTTTTCTTATTCTTGTAAAGCTATACCCCTAGAATGTTTTCTCCTTACACAAAAGGGTTTGTGGTAGGTTTGAATGTCTTCTAGGGTTACCGCCTCTTTTGTGTCTTTTAGGAGGCCTCTTGAATGGTCTCTCTGTTAGCGATACGCGTGAGGTCCGTAGATTTGCTCGAATTTACTGTGTGTGTTTTTGGAAACTTGCCGACGTCCGCCACTGTGAAAATAAATATTTCCACCTCAACTCCATTTCAATGAGTGTCATGTATAAACTTTTTCTCACTTGTAAAAATAAATGATATGACATAATCGATTAAAGTTTTTCATTTGGTGTATTATAGATTGGAACAAAATTAACTAGCTTTTTCATTAAACTATTCTTTAAATAAATTTTGTTCAGAAAAACCACAAATGTAATATCTTCATGATAGTTGCAATAAACACTCTTAATTTAAAAATTTAAAATAAAATAGTTCAAAAAATTTTTAAAATCTATTATTTATAAACTATCCTTAAATTATTTAAGACCCTTATCTTTGAGAAAATAGTTTTTTACCAAGTGATAAAAACAATGATTATATAGATACCCAATTATAACTAGATCTTAAAGACAATTTTCAAAAATTTTCAACTAATTTAATTTGTCCTTAAATTAGTTTATCTAGAAAAATAAATAAACCTTAGTATTAATAACGTAAAATGATTGCCAGATACCAATCTTAAACAAATTAGTTAAAGCTCTTTTTAAAAATATGTTTTTTCAAAGGTGATATAAGAAAACTAAATTATTTATGCTTTTTTTTAGTAACCAAATTAAAAAAAAACATTTATCTATTTGTTTACTTCTAAATTATTTATACTTGTAAAAATAAAAATATATTTTTTACTTATCATGAAAAACAGTTACCAGATACCCATTTTGAACTAAATCATTAAAGTCCTTTGCGTGGTTGGTGAGTAGGTATTTTCTATTAAAGGTCAAGAAAATAGGTAAACTGGGCTGACTCCGTATCGGTGGACACGTGGCTTAAATATCAGGCCCTGCACTGCCAGGGTGGGGGAGGACTGAGGTTCAAATCTCAGAAAGGTTTGCTGAGGATTGTGTAACGAAACTTATGAAGGGCACAAGGTAAAATGGGGGAACTCAAATTTTAATTAAAATTGAGCTAATCCTGCCATAATGGTTAAAAGAGTCATATTTATATTAATTAAATAAAATTATTTTCTGGAGTCCTTAATGTATTTAAGAAATACAGTAGAAGATAATGTAATATAAAATATTTTTAATGTTATTTTACCCCTGAATGCTTCCTATTCTATTGGTGATCTCTCTAAAAATTTATGTAACATTCTTCCCCAGAGTAAGACTTTTGGATTCATTTTATTACGTTATACTAATAGGATAGATCGACAGGGAATGATGTATTGGTTTATTTGTTGTTTATTAGCCACTGTATGAAAAAAAAAGTGGAAAAACTGGCCTTAAAAAAAGATACACACCCCTTCCATAAGCAACATTATTTGAAAGTATATCCCTTGGCACGATTTATTTTTCAGGAGAAATTGTCCAAAGAGTGTGTTCCTATTCAGGGCCATCTCGAATGGTTTTCCCCATTTAACTTTGAGAAGAAAACCACTTGAGATGGTCAAGAATAAAATCATATATACAAACCTAGGGCTGATTATTATTAGTGCAACTTTCCTGGAGTCTCTAGGGACAAAAATTAAATCCCGAGAGGTAATTAAAGAAGTAAACTGGCTTTTAGGCCGTCAAATGGTACCGAAGGGAATTAAGATGGGAACGTATGGAACAAAAATACAGGGCAGTATTTTTGTAGTTTTATCAAGACTTTTTCTTTTGCCAAAATAAATAAAATATCTTTCTGATAAAAGCTTAGGCTATGGTTTAATTTTATTCACATGGTGATATCAACAGTTGAATATTGGTCAAGGTTGTCCTGGAATTTAATGACAACTTTTTCCATTAATTTAAAAAGTTTCCCATCTAAAGCCGCTATGCTCTTGACAAATATTCAACAACTGTTGATATCATCGTGTGAAGGAAATTAAACTTTATGTTTCTACTGGAGCAATATTTCATTTATTTTGATCAAAAAACTAAGTTTTGCTATAAAAACTGCAAAATTATTTTACCTCTCCGACTCGTTTTTTCGCAGTCAAACATGAGAGATGTGTGACAGACCCACCAATTGACTTGTTTTTTATTTTAGCATAGAGGATTTAATTGCATTAGTTATTATATTCGGTTAAGGTAGATATGCAGTTGTCACATTTGCTAGATAATATCAATAAAGTCCAATTTCAAACGACAAACGGCTTTTTAGAGAAAAAAACAATCTCCTTGAAACATTGATAGCATGTTACTATTTCAGTAGTATTGTTTAATATGTATTGACAATATCTATCAAAAGTGACAGCTGAAGGTCACATGACTGGTGACCTTTCCTAGCTGTCAAGCCCTTCCTATAGTATTAGACTTTACCTAAAAACAGCACTAATATGATGTTGAAATGCTACACCTTAAGAAAATGTATGGATTATACGTTTGATTAATAACTACTCTAATGATTTTAGCAGTTAGGGTGGTTATATTTTTTTAGGACGTGTACTCGCGCATTGGCGTGGAGGAAGAGTGGAAAACCTTTTATTGGAAAAACCACCCTCAGTACACTGGACTGAAATTCTTACCTCTATACCCCCTATAATCGGCAGTCTCGTTTATTGGCAGAGTGACGCCTTGGACCGTTCGGCCACTGAGGTGGGTTTTCCAAAAGTTCCTTTATAGCAGAACTATATACTATATATATAATAATATAATATATAATATTATAATATATATAATATATATGTTATATATTATATATATATATAATATATATGTTATATATAATATATATATGTGTGTGTGTTTATGCTAAATTAAATGCCCGCAATGCAATGAGTAAGGGAGGGAGAGTAGGACTTACGCCTATCCGACCTACTCTGTCTTGTGGAGATGAGGCTGTGTCAGCTTAGCCACAGCAGTTGTTGGAAGGAGGCTCTGAATGGTGACACACTTTGAGACCGGCATTGTGTGAGGTGCAATGCGAGCGGGGTCGTGTCATTCCCAGTCAAACAGAATGTCAATACAGGGTAATTTCTCTTATGCCCTACCCCCGACTCCTTCCCTGGCCCACATTTTCCTATTATTCCAAGCAAACGATCTCTTTCCTACAGGAAATAGTTCCTTTTGATGAAGTGAGATGCCACGCGGAGCGCTGTAAACGTTTTTGAAGGTCTGCTGGTCAAAAGTAGTAGGCCTACTCTTTTACTTTATTATTTTAAATTTCTCTGTCTGCTTTCTTTCACGATGGTACTCTTCGTCCTCTCCATGGCTGAGTGGTTAGAATGGTTGCTGTGATGGAAGAAAAGAAACGATATTTTACTCATGCCTTGCATTAAAATGTGTCGACCTTGGTGATCTTAAGGGTAAAGTGCTCGCCTAAAGACTCGATTTTCGTGGGTTCAAACCCAGGCCAAGTTTAACAGATTTTTCTTGATCGATAACAATCCTTAGCACAACTTCCTTCGGAGGGGAAGTAAAGCTGTTGGTCCCATGTCGATTATGGCATGTAAAAGAGCCATGGAATGTTTTAAAAAATACCTTTTCCCAGAAAAATTGATAAGCCCTTTTGCGTTCGATCATAGAAATTTACTTTGGAAGGCAACAGGGAATCACCACACTTCCTGAACTCACATAGTACACGGGATTTCTACCAGATGGAGTAAGCAGCACTAACCACCTGAAGAGCTGAGTGAATTTCCAGCTCCGGTCGGATAGAAATCATATCAAACACAACGTTTGGGTGGTTGACCGAGTAAAAGAAGTATTAGCGTAAAATCCTAACAGGTAGTAAGATGCGGTGCTGAAAAAAGAAGAATTGAAATAAATAGATTGACACTTTACTCATCCTAATATACAAACAAAGATGAGTAATGATAATATACTCGTATCAAAAGGAAATTAGCGATGAGAATGTATACGTAACAAAACGTTAAGCAGTGAATTCAATTTTTTTAAACAGTTTTTTTTAAGGCGAAAACCTTGATATGAGTTATCTATATTCTATGGGTATATCTCTAAAATGTTTAGACTTAATATCAGCAAATAGAAAAAAAAAACATTAGCATCAAGAGAATATTTTCTATTCTGTACCCTACGTTTAAAATTAATAAACGAAATTTTAACAATATTGTTAATAAGGGCCTTTTATTTTCTAGTTCATTTACGAACAAAGTAAGAGAAACTTATAATCAAATTATGATATTGTAGATTAAAACAAATAATATTAAAATCTCATAAATTATCAAACAAATTATTGTTTGATTCGATACCGATACAAGATACAATTAAGACAAAATTATTTAAACGAAAAATTTTTAGTCAAAAAGTTTGTATCGAAAGGAAATTATTAGTTTTTTTCCCCCCGTAGCTACAGGTCGTGTTCTAAAGAATTCCCAAGCAAGCGTCTAACATAATTTAATAAGGAAATATTTGGAGATTAATTCAGTAGTCTACTCACAATAATTTCAAATTACTGGGTGCGTATGTTTTGGTGTGTAGCTTATTCCTACATATTATGAACCAAGTTAAATTAGTATGTGGGCTATGTTTTTAAATAACTCTTTATTCGAAAAATGAATAAAAAAATTGTAAATATAAAAAACTATTTAATTTTTTTCCTAAACCTTTCATTACAATACCCACAAAACAAACAAAAAAACGCTTTTTTTCCAGAATATTACAACAGTCTTGGGCTATACGCATGTGTAGTTTTAAATATGAGGAAGGTTATAATTATAGGAATTGTACAAGCATTTGCGTGGAAGAAGAGTGGAAAACCAATTTTGGAAAAAAAAAACCTCAATACACTCGATCAAGATTCTAACCTCGATCTCCCCTTCATCAGCAATCTATTCTACTGTGAGAGTAGCGCCTTAGACCATGTGATCACCGAAGCGATTAGGATATAATTAAGGAGCCTGTACATCATTAAAACTTATAATCTGTATTTAAATGTAACTTTGTGTCGGCTTTTTTCCTAGACACTTCTCTCTGGCTTATTCATATCCTCGCCATGTAGAAGTATGTATTAATTGGATTTTAAAAATAAAGATTTCATTAAAACATATACTTCTATTAAGTAAATACAATAGGCCTATATATGTTTAGTAGAGTAGTGGAGCAATAGTAAAATAGGTGAACAGATAATATGTGAATGGATACATAAGAAAGGGAAACTGTCAGTAGAAGCTAAGCTACCCATTAAAAATAAATTATTATTATTATTATTATTTAGCACCGCGTCTTACTACCCGTTCGGGTTATACGCTTTAAGTGCTAATTACGCTAAAGGATTAGGAATTTGGAAGGTTGAATTAGAGGAAGTGAACCCGCATTTGAGTGGAGGAAGAGTGGCAAACCATTTAGGAAAATCCACCCCCAGTTCACCCTACCGAGATTCGAACCTCGATCTCCCCGCCCTCAGAGGTTTTGCTCGACACGACTAGCGCGTTAGCCAACTATGCCACCGAGGTGGGTCTTAAAAACAAAGATCGCACATGTCTTAAAATTTAGAATATAAGTTACGGCATATCTGAGAAAATGAAGCATTACTTGGTGATTTTTCACCAAGTAATGCTCCATTTTCTCAGATATGCCGTAACTAATAAACGTTTAATACATCTCTACCTGAAGATAATTCAACAATAAAAATGTTTCAAACCATAGCGTAGCAGTAAAAAAAAAAAGATGAAAAATAAACCCACCAAACAATAAAAAAAACTTATTTTTACTTTTCAATTTTATTTTCTCCAATTCAAGAAAAGAAAATGAAACGCTTTAAAAATGTACCGGAAAATATCCGAGAACTGGGTGTATGAATGAGACAGTTCAATTCCCTACAGTCGGGAAGAGGGAAAGGGTAGATGGGTTGCAAGCAACAGATGTATTGACGCGAACAAAACTATATTCTCACAGTTCTTATAAACCAGAACGTAACATACAATATAATAACTGAAATTATATCTTAGGCATAATATTAGGAGGGGTGAAAAATTGTAAATGGTCAAGACGACTCGCGTAGAGACATTTTAAATATATCTCATAATTATTATCATCATCATCCAAATATTCCTTGTGAGAAACTTTTTTTAGAATTAAAATCGGAATAAGTTTCGGCGTTGTAGCATACAAGAACACTGCTCCTGTTGAAGTTGAGCGTAATAATATTTGGGCCTCAGCGCAAACTTCGTAAAGGTAGTAATATAACGCATTTATAGCGCACCCCAAAGAAAACCTAATATAAGGCTAGAGGTGTATTCTTTCTTTCATTTCCAGAAATAAATAAAAACTTTTCCGTTAGGATATATATATATATATATAT
>CABFVX010004892.1:45986-58296 GCA_902151425.1 Timema shepardi
TCCCCTTCAACACCTCCTTCTCACTCTAACATCACGTGATCTAATTAGCAGGGCGGTGTGTTTGATGAAACAACTTGTGTTTCTTGTAAGCTCTTCCGATGGTCGTTAGGTGCTCTGCACACGATTCTCTTTGAAGTCACCGTCTCTCTCGCAGGGGTGGGTGGGCGGGGCCCTTTAAGGGCTATGCATCGCGACGCATGGCGTCTCGAGGCTATCCCGTTACAGAGACGACAAAATTAGCCCTACTATATCAACTTTCTTTCTTCTAGTCAAGAACACGTGAACTCTTTATTTTAAGATAATAATTTGTACTTTAAGAGGTTTGAAATTAATCCTTTGTTCTTTGAAAAATGTACTCTAGGAATATTTTTAATTAGCACATTTTACTCTTTTCAGTAGCCGCATGGTCTAAGGCGCTACTCTCGGAGTGGACTAGACTTTTGATGACGGGGAGATCGAGGTTCTAAACTCGATCGGGTGTATTGAGGTTGGTTTTTACAAATAGGGTTTCTACCCTTCTTCCACGCAAATGTAGGTACCCTTCCTAAAAGTATAAGCTTCCTATTAACTAAAACCATTAGCGTAATTAGTACATAAGCGTATAACCCGGAGGGTAGACGTGGTGCTAAAGCAAATCACATTTTAATGTTAGCCTGACTATTAGTGACAAACATATTTTAGATATAATGTTTTTGTAGTTCAAGGCCTTAAACCATAAGCCAATTAGGACATAATTGTGGAATCTTTAGTATTTAAAAAAAATTATAGGACAGCAACTTACTACCAGTTCGGGTTATACCATTAAGTACTAAATAAGCCAATGTGGTAATGATGAGGAAGGTTGAGTTCCAAGTAAATGTAGCCCCATTTGAGTGGTGAGAGAGTGGAAAACCATGAAGGAAACACCCCTCTTATTACAACCTACCGGGGTGTGATTCCCAATTTCCCCATCAGCAGTCAAGCCTATTAGAATAGAAACGTATGTGATCAACCGGACACTGAAGCAGGTAAAATGCTATAAATACTCACAAAACTCATTTTGGTTTTCCGGCGGATCCAAAATGTTATACACTTAACACGAGAGAGAAAATGGTCGAGTTTTATTTTTAATTTAGTGTGTTACTAATATGACCTTTCCCCTAGTGTGTTAAAAAAAATTATTACTTTTTTTTAAAAAGATATCTTGGGTCAACCACGAGAAGTAGTATAGTAAAACTTTATTTCAAACCCTTCTTAGAACACTCCGACTATAATATCTCATCACGAGAAATTGGTAAAACAAACCACATATTCGGTTCAATTTTAGAGCATAGCAACTTAACCCACTTTGGTGGCCGAACGGCTTAAGGCGCTACTCTCGCAATAGACTAGACATTAAACTTCCTACGATGGGCAGACCATAGATCGATCCTTGTTGGGTGTATTGAGGGTAGTTTTACCTAAATTGTTTCCCACTATTTCTCTATCTCCATGCAAATTCAGGTATATTTGATCTAAATTCAAACTTCCTCATCCCTGTCCCATTATGTGATTAGTACTTAAGCGTATAATCCGAGTGGGTAGTAAGACGTGATACTAAAATATAGTAAACAAACTATAATATCCGACCCAGATAAGTGAGAAAATAAATCGTTCAATTTATACTTAGAGCACTCCGACTATAACATCCGAAATCTGGTATTTGGGGTGTGACAGTAAATTTAAAATGCGTGGCAATTTAGTCCAATAGTAAAAGTGAGACAGAACCACTCAAAGTGAATGTTAACTCGTGAATTGTCCGCTAATTGGGTTTGGCCTCGCATTGTCCCCATGATTGTCTTAACGAACTTATTCACGTGTACTAAAATATCACAGGATATGATGTCATGAATGAGTGCCAATATAATGAAACAATAAAACGTTTCATGGTGATACATAAAGTTAACTAAAATATTTGAAGGACATTTTAATTCTAGGTGGGGAAAGTTTTTACCTTTTCTAAACTGACACCGACAATAAATGAAGTCAGGAAAAGTTAAGTATATATTAGCAAATTCAAGCCCGACTCCGAAATATGAGCTTAAAGAGCCTGCCTCAACCCAGGGATAACACTTAGTTTAGGTAGGCGGTTCAACTTTTGCCAGAGAACTTAAGAGCCCGTCTCGCTCCATGGATAACATCTAGCTTAGGTAGATAATACAGTTTGAGCCAGACGTTTTAACCCATCTCACCCAACGGATAACACCTAACGTAGTTCAGTTATACATCTTGAAACAAACGTCTTAGGAGCCCATTTCACCCCAGGGATAACACCTATCGTTGGTCGGTTGTACATTTTGAAACAAACGTCTTAAGAGCCCATCTCACCCCACGTATAACACCTAACGTAGGTGGGTTATACATCTTGAACCACACGTCTTAAGAGCCCATCTCACCCCACGTATAACACCTAACGTAGGTGGGTTATACATCTTGAACTAACGTCTTAAGAGTCCATTTCACCCCATGTATAACACCTAACGTAGGTGGGTTATACATCTTGAGCCAAATATCTTAAGAGTCCATCTCACCCCACGTATAACACCTAACGTAGTTCAGTTATAGGCCTACATCTTGAACCAAACGTCTTAAGAGCCCATTTCACCCCACGTATAACACCTAACGTAGGTGGGTTATACATCTTGAACCAAACGTCTTAAGAGTCCATTTCACCCCATGTATAATACCTAAGATAGGTAGTACAACTCTAACCAGACAGCACATGGTAGTACAGTTTCCTATATTCTATGTTAAAAAAAAGTAGTTATGAGAACAGTGAAATCATTTTATCATATTTAAAAGAAATATAACATTGAAAAAATAATAATTTTCAAATGAAAAATATATTATTATTATTATTATTATTATTATTATTATTATTAGCACCGCATCTTACTACCCGTTCGGGTTATACGCACTTACGCTAATGAGTAATGGTAGGGTGATTGTGAGATGAAATGGAGGACCTACAGTTTAACGTGGAATCCGAACCACGGTGGAGGCCTGGCATTCCCCACATTCACAAGATGTATTGTCAGAGCTGAAGGAAGGGTTTGTTATTCAGATAAATCTGTGCTGAGACCGAGGATTGAACCCCGGCCACCAGTACAGAAGTCAGACACCTTACCCCTAGACCACCAGGTCACCTTAAAAATATATTAAACTTGTCCTAATTTCGTTGTTGTCAATTGAAGAATTTAATGAAGTATCACTAATATGCAATTTCTGGTTAGAGCGATTAATTATGTATGGCTTCCCGAGTGATTGACTGTAAGATGAGCAATTAAGAACTCATCTTAAACAGATTAATCAATGATTTAGATACCAGATTAAGCTTTAATCTGAAAACGTATTTGAATGCCATTTTTAATTTTGCGTGGTTTCCTTTACAATTGCAATATTAGGATCAGACTTTGATTGCTGCAATAAAATTCATTCTTTTTATTTTTTTATGAATATTGGTTACTCAATGTTAAATGTTTCCTAAGGGTTTTAAGTCTTGAAACCTTGGATGATTTGAAAGTGTGTCTAAATTAAGGCTCCTGAGATCGATTCCTGACATGGTCAAAAAATTATCATTGGTGAAATGAGGATTTCCACTTACACATTGATGAATTAACGGCGGGGGTTTGGGTGTTGTGTTTGTTCTTTATTCAAGTCAGCTTGTATATAATTCATAGGCTGATATAATCAGTCTGCTAATAAATTGAAACTCTAAAGGTTTAAAAGATTCTTAACACGATGGTATGAGCATGTCATGTCCAAACGTTGTTACAACTCTACATAATGGTATATAGGACACGCGAATTTTTTTTCTATGTGAAATGCCTACTAGTTTATGTATTATACGAAGGACAATAGAAATGCTTCTTTTAATGGTGGTTATACTCTATATTCGATGTTAGTGACCAGAGAAAAATCTCATAATGGTGGTATTACTCTATATCTGATTTAAGGGTACAAGAAATGGCTATTCCAATGGTGGTACTACTCTATATTCGATGTAAAGGACAAGAGAAATATCTCTTCTAATGGTGGTCCTACTCTATATCCGATGTTAAGGAGCAGAGAAAATTCTCTTCTAATGGTGGTTCTACTATATATTCGATGTTAAGGACCAGAGAAAATTTTCTTCAAGTGGTGGTATTACTCTATATCTGATTTAGGCGCCAGATAAATGTCTCTTTCAATGGTGGTTCTACTCTATATCCGATGTTAAGGAGCAGAGAAAATTCTCTTTTAGTGGGGTTTTTACTCTATATCTGATTTAGGGGCCAGATAAATGTCTCTTTCAATTGTGGTACTACTCTATATTTGATGTAAAGGTAAATAGGAATGTCTCTTTCAATGGGGGTACTACTCTATATCCGATGTAAAGGACATAAGAAATGGCAGTTGTTTTAGTCAAAGAGTTGTGGGCGTTGACTGTGTACTTATGTACTGTACCTGTCATAATTCCCCCTAGACAAAGAAATACACTATTATACCATTACGAGCTTCTTTTGTTGTAAATGTAGAACCGGTTTCTCGAAAAGTTTTTGATGTTGTAACTGTTCTTGTTGATTGTTTATCCACTACTCTGTTGTGAAGTCTTGTACTTTTCGAAAAACGTAAAAAAAAAACAATAAAAAAAACGACACATTGGAGCTTATTTCAATTGATTATATTTTTAAACTACTTATATTAGATATCCTCATGTGAATCGCTCATATGGGCTCATTACATATTATGTGTTAGGAAACTCCAAAATACTCAAATATAAACTAAAATTTATTTCCGTTATGAAATGTCTCGCTAAATATTTAATATCTCAATATACAGCATGGGAGATTTTTAGAAATATAGAAATATAAATTTAACAACGATTAATGATTACAAGTCATATAACGTAGGCATATATAAAGTTTGATATTCTAGTATAAAATAATATGTTGTGCTTCTATTTTAATTTCTCTAGAGCCCTCGGAGAGAGAAGTACTGTGAACGATAAAAACTTAGAGATTGTGATAAATGTCACCGTTTCATAACCCCTCCTGGAACCAAAAGGTGTGTTTTGGGATGACATCTGTCTCTCTATGTCTTATTTTACCAATTGAGTTAAAAACTTTGTATATAGGGATTTAATAAGCCTATAAGTAATCTACATATATTTAATATGTATGTAGCTAAAAACCTTCCAAAGTTGGTACATTATTATTATTAGCACCGCGTCTTACTACCCGTTTGGGTTATACGCACTTACGCTAATGTGTAATGGTAGGGTGATTGTGAGATGAAATGGAGGACCTACAGTTTAACGTGGGACCCGAACCACGGTGGAGGCCTGGCACTCCCCACATTCGCAAGATGTCTTGTCCGAGGTGAAGGAAGGGTTTGGCAATCAGATAAATCTTTGCCGGGACCGAGGATTGAGCCCCGGACCCCCAACACAGAAGTCTGACACCTTACCCTTAGACCGCCATGTCACCAAAGTTGGTACAGTAAGGATCCGATACGTAATAACTAAGATAAATGACAAAAAGTAGTTTCTTGTCACCACCTTGAAACAAAATGGTGGATGAAAATTTTAGTAACTTCTATTTAAAAATTCATCACAAACTATGTAGTGGATTACGTAGCAAAAAGTAACAAACATCAACTCATTTTTATAAAAATGATAAGGGTAGGATTTAATATCGCAGTGGTATGTATTTTACTCGTACATTTATATTTTGAATCTTATTTTTCATTAGGAAAAAAAAACACGAGACACTTCTTAATTATTACAATACTTCTGAAAGACTGAGATGAGTCTCACGACTCTATTAGGTGGCCCCTTTAAGTCACGTGTACATGGTTGAATAGGAAAAAAAAAGAGTTGAAATGTAAGTTTTGTTAAAATAAATCTTATATTAAACATTTGTGTATATCGTAAAAAAAAAAGGTGTCTTCCCTTTGCTGTCGTGTTTCTCATAAAAATGAATTATGCATTTATTAAATTAATGAATGAAACAACACCTTTTTTTTATAGAAGCAGAAGAATTGCAAATGAACCTGTATTATCTGAAGGTAAGGGGTGGGTGGGGGGATAAAAGAGAGTTGGGGAATGGAAGAGAAGTGAAAATAGTTGACATTTCTTCTTCCTTCATGTCTCAGAGTTTGTATCGTATTCATCCTTTAGAGAGAGTATACTCCATTCATAATGAACAACCTTGTATTTTTACTTAGGACATTTTCTTTCAAATATTAACATAACTCATTTACATAATAATGAGAAAGGACACTGATAACAATTTTTTTGACAGTAGATTTTCTAAGCTCTTTGGATTTTTGCAGTGGGATCTCCGCTTCGATTCTAGTTTGGCTTGAAAATTATGTTTAAAAAGACGGTAACTTGTTACACAAAACGTCAGTTGAGTTAAGGTGATAGGAAGTAGATTATTTTTTATTTCAACCAAGTTTGAAAAATAAAACTTTAATGAAAATTATGTAAAATTTAAAGAAAGGAGGACTTTATAAATTTAAAGGCCAGATTATTATGTTAACTTTTATGGAATGTTCAAACTGAGCCATCTTTAGAATACTAGCCAAACCAGGCCTGGGCAAAGTATTTGGCTGAAATATAAGTCAAATATAATAACAGGCCGCCAAATAAAGGTACGTATTTTTGGTGGATGCAATTTATTAAATATATAGAAAATGTATAAAAAATAAAAAGGTTATACAAAATAAAAAATATATAAGTCAGTGATTCTACAATAAAACAAAACTGTATGATAAATAAAAAAGAATTCAAAATTTTCTTTCGTGATCTTTTAAATGTAAAATGTAAATTAGCTTAGATTTTTATAACTGTTTATAAATATTAATCGGTAATTCTTGCTTGATCATTCAAAGATTTTATTTAGATTATATAAAATGTGTGTTCACATATAGGTCAATCCAAAAATAACCATTCTTTTTAAGCAAAATCTTTAACGTTTGCGAATTTATCATTCACAAGCTGTGATTAATACAAGTCTTGTCAGAGGTGAAGGAAGCGTTTATCAATCAGATAAATATGTGCTGGGACAGAGGACTAAACCCCAGACCCCAGCACAGAGGTCTAACACCTTACACCCTAGACCACAAGGTCACCTCAAAATTTTATAAATACAGTTCATACGAAAGGAAAATATGTTAAATTTTAATTTTCATAATGAGTGTCACTAATTTGAAATTTCCCCCAGATTTGTTATTTTATAGAAACGTTACTACTTATTAAAATATCTTAAGCCATAGGCGTCACTAGCTAGGAGGGTAGGGAAGCAGGACGAACCCATTTTCAATTTAACTTAGAGAATAGGAAGAGTTTAGTACTAGCTAATCAACACGAATAATATTGTAATGGAACAAATTCTATAAGTCTTATATAAACGTTACCTTGAATCATATTTTATTTATATATCCGAACGTGGATTTTCAATTTTATTAATAAAACAATTGACCTTATTTTAAGGTACTGAATGTCCCATTTGACGCCTGTATGCTAAGGATAACTAATTCACTTTACAAGCTAAAAAAAAATCTACTCGTATAATTGACTAGTAAAGTATCTTCGCTAGACAAAAAATTTAAATACTGGTTTTTATAAAAATCAAACTAGCTTTGCGGTGATAACGTGTCATATCATTTTGAAACAGGATAAAATAATATAGAATAAATTAACTTTTGGGCTATTGTTTGTTTTTTTTCTAATGGTGAAACCCGACTGGTGTTAAGTTTTGAGAACTAACACGGAATATGGGGGGGAAATTGTGGGAAAAAGTTAGTTAGAATACATAGTAGAAAAAACCCTGGGCTAGTTTAACCGAATCAAGTTGATAAACGTTACTGGAACGGTTATGATGACATCAGCGGTGAACATCTTTGTTTAAGGTAAGGAAAAAAAAAAGACAAAAAAAAGATCTAGAGTCATGCATCAATGTCACTGTGCCCGCTTGTATGAGCTACGACTAAAAGAAATATGTATAAAAAGTAGAATATTTTTAAAGTTTTAATTAGCATTCTTATTTGATCGTTTCTCTTACTTCTACGCGTCTACTTTGTTCATATTTCTTACAGGCTTGCCACACTGTCTCAAGTTGAAATTATTTTCCTCTTTTTTTAAAGTGAAAATATACCAGTTCATAATATCCCCCAGAAGTCCACTTATATTTAATGAGGATGTCAAGGTGAATTTTTGACACTCCATACAGTGTATGACTTAAAAAGAAGAAATAAAGAAAATATATTTCGGAGGGTTTGAAGATCGATGTTTTGTTCTTATCTTAAGTTAATTTTTTTTAAACTTCATAATTTATAGACTTGAGACTTTGTGTACATAAAAATGAAATATTAGCTTGAAATGGACAAGAGTAAAAAATAAAAAAATCTTGTGTAACATTTTTAAGGAAGCCGACCTTTTTATTATAACTATTATTCTAAACACATATACCTTCTATCAAAAAGCTTTTATAATAAGTTTAAATTATATATTTAAAAATGTAGGATTAATAAAGGTTCAAATCGTAAATTACGTTATGGTTTTTGGGTTGGGTTCAATATATTCTTATAAGGGGGAAGCAAGAAAGGAGGGGTTACTAATCCATCTTATGTGAAGATTTGAATCAATGTTTATGGTTAAACCAAATCTATAAAAAAAATATCTAAAATTTTTGAAAAGTTTCATTATCAATTATTGACTAACCCAACTTTAATCACTATTAACTATTTCTATTTATAGAATTTATTGAATTATGTACTTCATAATTTGAATCTAACTAATATATCAATCTAATTTTATCCTAAAATAAGCATTTAATAAAACTTGTAAGATTTGCGAGACAAAATAATAGGTCTATATATAATTGTAGAAGCACTACACCAAAGACAACGAATGAAGTAATATACACAGTTACTTAATTAATTTCTTACTTAACCTGTGGCATTAGGAACATTGTTATAGAAGAATTGAGCAATGAGAAAGATATCTATGTCCATCAAAGAACATAAGAATCAAATTAATTTCCAAACACCTGAATTATAAAGTATATATATATATTTGCTTATAGCTCAGAAACTATTGGTTTTAATAAAATCTATTTCAAATAAAAGATGTATATCTTTAATAATTCTAGAATAAAAGTTATTTCATATCTCTGATAGATGTGGAGAAATTATTATATATTTAGCACCACGTCTTACTACCTGTTCGGGTTATACGCTTTAAGTACATATTACGTTAATGGATTAGGAATGGGGAAGGTTGAATTATAGGAAGTGAAACCGTATTTGCGTGGAGGGAGAATGGAAAACCATTCAGGAAAAACCACCCCCAGTTCACCTGACCGAGATTCGAACCTCGATATCCCCGTCCTCAGCAGTCGAGCTCAACACGGCAAGCGCGTTAGCCAACTACGCCACCGAGGCGGGTGAGAAATTATTAAAATTGGGAAATTTTTCCTATGTAAAGTACTCTCAAAGTCATTTTATGAGAATATTAGAACTGTCATCTTGTTTATGATAGTAAAAAACTGCCTCGTTACAGTAAATTTCGATAAAATCAACTATCTTTTAACCCTTCAGTAAACTACTGTTAAATCTATGGTTAGACATATAATTCCAAAAACCCTAAGTCTGGGCCTTATGCAAAACCTAGATACCAAGTTTTAGCCTGATCGGTAAAATAGTTTAGGCTCTAGACAGAGATACACACACAGACATAAAGAATTGCGAGCACCACATTTTTGTTTCAAAGGGTTATAATACTTCGACATTTGTCAAAATCTTAAGTTAGATTTTTTGACGGTCACAATACTTTCTCTCTCAAAGGTGTGGAGAGAGAAACTTACTTAATCTAAGGCCGGCCCTTTTAAGGTATTATGAAAGAGTTTAAGTAAGTGTTTTTTCTAAGGTTTAAAAAAAAATTGGCAAAAATAATTAAGATATTGTTTCAGTTTTACACCCATATATGGGGGAAACCAGATATTGAATGAGAGAGGCTCTAGACTAGGAGTGGACATACTCTTTGATCTAAGGATCTACTCTAGAGAAAAAAAAATACTTTGAAAATCTACTACGGTACCATTGGCTTTTATTGTTTGCTTCGTTGTTAGAAAAATCTATATCCCATTTTGTTTTTTAATTGTAAAACTAGATTGTATATAAGAACTTATAGTGCCTACACATTGAAACAGAGTTTATCCTGAAATAAGTTTTTTTAAATCTAAACACATTGCTTTGTAGTTGATTCATGATATGATAGTTTGTTGAATGTGAGTTCTTTTTTACTCTGTCATAAATGAAGGCAGGATTGGAAATGATCATCAGTTAGACAGTTTCGATATTTAGATTTTCTAATGGTTATTTAAGAAATATCTGCAAACCATCTCTCTCATTTACTTTCTCTAAATCTCTGTAATCGATCGACCAGATGAAAAACCAAACTATTGGATGCGATCGACTGGTAGATCACGATCTACTGTTTGGCCACCCCTGAGCTAGACCGACTTAGACGAAGGCAACTTTTCAAGGCAGCGCGTGATCTTCAAGGTCTGTTATCGCTGAATTAATAATAACATTATAATGAAAAGTTATTGAATATCTCTAATGGATTTGGTGGCATTTGACTGGGATATGTTCTCTTCCTTAAATACCAACATGCCCGTGACATATATTAAGGTGCTGTTAATATCGGTACACGTAGAAATATAAAATCAACATAACAATTTGAGCACTATTTTCATTTATTTATTTTTTAATTTATTTGAGGTATATAACGTGCACGTTCTAGACTAACTTAATATAACAGCACACGATATAAAGACTAGCTTAAATTTAGAATATACACAGCATCCAGCCTCCGGTATTTAACTCATCACTGTGAAAAGGGAAACCCACATTTCATCAATTAAACATATTTCAACCATATCAAGAATCGAACTAAAGACCCATATTTCAGTAGAAAGTTACACTGTTGACTTAGCGAAGGTGTAGGATATACTTTTTGATTTAATTTAATCAAAACTATTTTTGATATATCACTCTAAAATCTTACCTTAAGTTGTGGATTAAGGGAACACGAAAAATGGTCTGTATGTTTTGCAGTTTTTGTAGCAAAACTTTTTTTTGTAGAATAAATTAAATATTTCTCCAGTAGAAACGCAGTTTAATTTTCTTCACATGGTGATATCAATAGTTGGTTAATATCTCGTCACCCGATAGTGCAAGTGTTCTATCTCCAAAATTGTTAAATTTGAGATATTTGGTGATTACGTTTATTTAGAATGCATATGATCCACCTATGGTGAAATTGAGACTATTAACATTGGTTTTATATACAAGGTCAAACTTCAATGCTCNCTATTAACATTGGTTTTATATACAAGGTCAAACTTCAATGCTCTTTTACACAAAAGGGAAAAATTGGACATAGAACACTTGCATTCTCGGGTGACGATCTGTCATGAGTGTAGCGGCATTAGTTGAGAAACTTTTTAAATGAATAGAAAGAGTTGTCATTAAATTCCAGAACACCCTTGACAGATATTCAAGACTCTTGAGGTCATTATGTGAGGCATTATTTGATTTATTTTTATCAATAAAATATTTTATCATAAAAACTACAGAAACATTGACCTTTTCTTGCGTTCCATGCATCCCCACACTAAAGGAACATATCTTCACACTGTGATCTTTCTCGTGGTTATGGAAGTTTCGAAGCTTGAGAATTGAGAACCATTATGACCATCAATCCTCAATTATCTTTAACATTTTCTGTTATCAACTCGTTATAAAATAAACGCTTTCATTAATCGAAGCAAGCTAAATCTATGGTTCCAACCATGTTATTAGATCTCAAAAGAACTGAAGAATTTGACGTGAAACCCTATATATCATAAGATGAAACTTTTAGCTTATGGCGACACGAGACTTTTCATATTATAGTTTTTCATGAATCACATTTTGAAATAACCAATCAATTCATAAATACACCACAGGGGGGATATTTCCCTTCAATTAGGTGGCACCTCTAACCCCCACCCCCCTCCTCCCCGGGTATTTAATAAATGTAAAAATACAATATTTTACCAAGTGTACAATGTAGTGGTTAGCAATGAGCAATGCTACGACAGAGTTTCTCTACTATTTATATTTCTCTTTCTTTTTTTCTTTTTTTTCGGGAGCTACTACTCGTTTGTTGTTCGTTTAAGGTGGGATGGAAGGGTCTGCCTTGGAGCTCTCAGTTTTAGATGAAGGGAAAGAAACAATCTCCCCTCTTACCATGCAGCTA
>CABFVX010004893.1:1990-40383 GCA_902151425.1 Timema shepardi
CCCCCCCCCCCTTTCCAACGAGAAAAAGCTTATTTAAAATAAATACCTACTTCAGATAGGTCTCTTAAGGGCGGTGTTTTATTTGTTTCGAAGCTAAGGGTTGTAGGGTTGTTTCTAAGATCCACACTCGATCTCCTAAAGATAATAAAACTGGTGATTACCAGTGGTAGAGTTCCATGTAAATTAACCACATCTAAGAATACAGCGTCCAATACTGAATGGCTCTAAATCACGCAGAGCTACGTCATGTCAGTCAGTATACAGGATGATCAACCCGAAATGCTAAACACTAACTACCAGCAAAATGCTCTATCAGTTTTACTAGGTAAGAATTCTAGTGAAAAGAAACCTTTAGAAAAGGCAAACAACTTACGCTGTTAGTTTGAAAAGCATTCTAATATTTTATAAATATAATATATTATACAAACAGGGTGGCTTTTTAAGTAGGCACAACGCAATATCTTTAAAAAACGCATTTAAGAAAAATAGGTTTCATACAAAGTTACTTGGTTTTGAGACGCTGAAAAAATGAGATAATTTATTTTTGATTTAGTGGATAGCTTCAAGGTCATCTTGTTATCCCCAACTGCGCCTTCGGGGGGAACTGAGTTTGTCTAGTCAAAGTGCAGTCTCCTGGTGACGTTTGTGGCTAAGCACCGGTCCCGTGGGTGGGCTTTGTCGGAGCGGCGGGTGTATCCCATCCCGTGAGGTCACCATCGGAAGGGACGATTAGGTTGGAGGGTGAGAGGACAGAGTCCCGGCAACGTGAGTCGCGGTAGGAGGCAGAGGAACAGTCCCGGCAACGTGAGTCGCGGTGGGAGGCAGAGGAACAGTCCCGGCAACGTGAGTCGCGATGGGAGGCAGAGGAACAGTCCCGGCAACGTGAGTCGCGGGGGGAGGCAGAGGAACAGTCCCGGCAACGTGAGTCGCGGTGGGAGGCAGAGGAACAGTCCCGGCAACGTGAGTCCCGTTGGGAGGCAGAGGAACAGTCCCGGCAACGTGAGTCGCGATGGGAGGTAAGGGATAGTTGCGGAAGGATGGGGAGTGATGATGAAAATGCTATTTCCAAAATGACGACAATTTATTAATGCTCTTTCGTAACGGTGGTTCCCCAGGGTGGGTCACCACTAAAAACAGCTCCAGAAATCACCGTGTTATATACCCTCCACTGCTGCCTGGCCTTGACCAATGGGGAAAACAGGTAATTTTTTTTATTATATTTAATGAAGTAAAGGAATACATATGAGGTGTTTGGAACGGTTTTTGTTTAATTTAACTGCCTACTAGAATCTAGAGTGTAAGCAAATATGAGCAAAACGTTCTCACAAACAAAATAACAAACGGTCGTTCATACAAGTAGAAACATTAAATTTGTCTACCTATTATTTTTACATAATAAGTGTACCAATTTTACATTTATACTATTTTGAATAAACGTTCACACTGAACAGAATACACTGTTCTTCATATCGTGTTGTATTTTCATTTATTGTAAATCTACGTATTGTGAGCTATGGAGTATTATTCTGTTGCTGAAAAAAATTGAAATTATTTTAATTCATGGTGAATGTAGAAGAAAAGTTAATGGTGCTATTGTACTCTAGCCTACGTTGATCGTTTTCCCGAGAGAAATGCACCAGCATGTAGATCTGTGTATAGTGTAGTAAAGAAGTTGTGGAAAAATGAAAGTGTTCGTGTGAAAAAAGGAGTCACCGAGCAACTGTAGTAGATGAGCATAATGAGATCGCTGTTTTAGCCGCAGTAGCTCGAAATCCTCATGTAGATTCTCGTCGATTTCTCGTGATTTAAGATTATCAAAGAGTAATGTGCTCAAACTATTGAAGCCTCATAAATTCCATCCTTACCATATATCGTTGCATCAAGAGCTTCATGGCAAAGATTTTCACAATCTAGTGACATTCTGTCAATGGGCAATTGAAAAAGTAAGAATGAATAGGAACCTTTTTTCTTAAAATATTCTCTGATGAATCCAGCTTTACGAATCATGGGAAAGTCAACCGATATAACAAACATTATTGGAGTGGAAAGAATTCACGGTGGTTGCGCGAAGTTGAAAGACAGCGCCTTTGAACTCTGAAACTTTGGAGTGGATTGATCGGGAACAAAGTGATTTGTCCCTTTTTTATTGACGGTACATTGAATGGAGACAAATAGAGAAACTTTCTAGATCAAGGATTACCTTTGCTGCTATAAAACTTAAACCTACAAGAGAGGTAGAACTTGTAGTTTCAGCATGACGGTGCCCCTGCCCACTATTCCAGAGCTGCACGACAAGTATTGGATCGGAATTGCAATGTTCGCTGGATCGGAAAAGGTGGTCCAATTAGTTGGCCTGCTAGATCACCAGATTTAACATCGCCAGATTTTTTTTATTAAGGAAGAAAGAGTACACAATGATGTACAAACAACGCCAGAGAATAAGGAGGAATACATTAGAATTGCTTTAAGAGAGAATGATTGAGAAATTCTATTAAATATTCACAATTCTTTAATAACGCTAATGGGAAATTATATTGAAACGGATGGTAATCATTTCAAACAATGTTATAATTTAATATTTCGACCCTTATGAACGAACGTTTGTTTTCTGTTTGTGAGAGCACTTCGTTCGTTTTAATATTGTTTACATTCTATATTCAAATTGGCAAAAAAAAATGAAATAAAAACTGTTCCAAAAACATCAAACGTATTTTTTTACTTCATTAGATATCAATAAAATAGACGTCGGGTAAAAAATGTTTCAGAAAAAAGTTGCTGTTTTTCCCGTAGAATAAAAGTCTACAATAAAAAATTTAGGGTGCCATTTTAAAAACAATAATTGACCTTGAGATTACCTTGAAGATCCAATAAATCAAAAATAAATGGTCATTTTGTCAGATTTCAAATATAAGAAATTGTGTATGAATTTTTTTTCTTAAATGCGTTTTTTTAAGATATTTTGCTGTTTCAAACTAAAAAGAACCACCGTGTATATCCACTACTTATAAAACAAAGTGTCAGTCCATATGTATTTTGCCTAGTATTTATGGAACCACCTAACTAATTGTGATGTAGTTTTTTTATATCATATAGATTTTTACCGGAAAGGTTTAAGGTAATTGATGAACTACAGTAGCCCCATGGCTTCTTTGGTGCTGACTGACAGCTCACATCTGACTTCTGACGGCTTTGAAAAGTTTCCAGACCAAATTATGTATCCCTACGCCGAACCATATGATCTGCAAAAACATGTGTTTAGCAGCTGTCACTTCTGACAGTCAAAGTTTAGGTATATATCTAAATGTTGACTGTCAGAAGTCAGCTGTGAGCTGTCAGTCAGCACCAAAGAAGCCATGGGGGTACTGTAAATCAAATCAAATTGCTGATTTTTAAATTTTCTATCTTAAGACACGTGATCAATGAGGAATTCTCTTTTTGAACTTATAATTCATAAATTTGCTTTATAGCTCTACCGTTAGATCCAAAGAGTAGTTACAAAATATATTTCACTAGTAAATCCAAAGGGAAATCATATTTTAGTTGAGTTGGTTGTCTTGAATTCACAGATCCTTCATTTCTCATAAATTTTCCCTCCATCATATTCATATTTCTCACCTGACATAACATACTCTCGAAATTTGGCTCGGCCACAGGAAAATCATGTCGGAAGATATTGAATATAGAATTAGAACAGAGCAATGGATATACAATTTGGACTTCAATGAAGATATTTTTAGATTGAGGTTAGAGTGAACTCAACCAAAATGTAAGGTCTCTCTCTCGGACCAGAGCGTGAAGGACTTGAGTCTTTTCTACCCGACAATTTGAACAGATGTATATTATATGGAGACTATGTGAGATAGACGACAAACGACCGTCAGATTGAATTACAAACTTTGAATACAAACAACCCACTATTTAATACAAAACAGCTTACCGTAGACATAAACGTATTATAGAGTGTTCGAGATACAGTAGTAGAAGTGTGTTTTTAAGATGTACCCGGAGGTAAAGGCAATGCGGTTATAAATTATTTATTCTTGACTATGCTCAGGTTTGATGGCTGACAGGCTGACTTGAATTTTGTTATTTTATTTCCTTCAATTAATACAAATATCGTGTGTGTCTAATCTTAAAACCAAAATAAATACAATACATGAAATTTTTCGATTTGAAGATAAATCTTTTATCAACTCTAATATCTTATCATGGTAATTTCTTCCTAATACGTCGGGTGATTTCTTCTCTGTGCGGGAAATTAAAAACTCTGGACTTAGAAACGTTTTTGTTTTAATGAACATATTTCTAAGACTGACAGAAACGCGAGCGAAGCTGGGGTCAAGAGCTGGTGTATATATATTACATTTTTTGTATATAGGATTTTGTTAGTTTCCAATACTATACATTATATTGTAATCCAGTTTCCTTTTATCGGATGGTTAGCTATGGTGAAAGTATAATATGAAGATTTATAAATTTTTTTTAATTGTAACCAAACAATCATAATAATAAATATAAATAATGGCAAATTATTTTTCCTTTCATTTTGTAATATTTAAATACCCGCCTCGGTGGCGTAGTTGGCTAACGCGCTTGTCGTGTTGAAGCTCGACTGCTGAGGACGGGGAGATCGAGGTTCGAATCTCGGTCGGGTGAACTGGGGGTGGTTTTTCCTAAATTGTTTTCCACTCTCCCTCCATGCAAATGCGGGTTCACTTCCTCTAATTCAACCTTCCCTATTCCTAATCCACTAGAGTAATTAGTACTTAAAACGTATAACCCGAACGGGTAGTAAGACGCGGTGCTTAATATTATTATTATTAATATTTAAATAAATTGTATTAATAATAAAGATACTTGTCGTTAATTTACCTTAGTAAAAATGCCAGTTTTTCTATTAGTGATAAACGCTTCTCAAAAATAATTGTTTGAAGTATATTTTGAAATCTAAACATGAACATTTGAAAATATTGCAAAAAAAAACTTGGTTTCGTCATGAATAAGATGCTAATACACAGTAAACTAAGACCTTTACCTTTATTTTCCGTTTCATTAACAATTGACGCTTATTATTTAATATTAATAATATTTAGCACCACGTCCTACTACCCGTTCGGGCTATACGCTTTAAGTACTAATTACTCTAATGGATCAGGAATTGGGAAGGTTAAATTAGAGGAAGTGAACCCGCATTGGCGTGGAGGGAGAGTGGAAAACCATTTAGGAAAAACCACCCCAGTTCACCCGAACTAGATTCGAACCTCGATCTCCCCGTCCTCAGCAGTCGAGCTCAACACGACAAGCGCGTTAGCCAACTACGCCACCGAGGCGGGTGATGCTTATTATTGTTTATCAAGTTGGTGTTTTTCTCGACCACAATAAGTGCCATCGCGGCTAAATAAACAGTTGACAATATTTTAAACATTTCCAGAACAATTTCGTCCACGTTGTTACACCGTGACCGCAAACTGTTGTCTGAGCGTGGTTTGACCGTCCAATATGAATACAAGACAACATTTATTCAATGTGACCGGACCGCGGTCGGACTGCAATCACACCGGTAATGTGAATTAGCCTTAACATGTGTATAAGACTAGCTTGGCTGTTTGTCGGCGTGTTTGTATTTGAAATGGAGTCTGACTATCAGTCTGTCAATAAACCTGATTCTTGTGAGTTTGTCAAGTAAATACTTACATACCCAGCTTCCTGTTGATTGATTTCTTTTTATTAGTACAATGTGGATTTTACAGTAGGTCTATTGAACAATGGCTGACTCAATAAGGTCAGCTTGAACATACAATGTCATTGCACCTGGCGATAAGTCTAAGTTCATATAAATAAGTAAGCTAATGAGATAGTTTATTTAAGAAACGTCACCCAAGAACTACTTGGTTTCAATTTTTCCAATTGCTTATTTAAGTAGATGGACAAAATTAAGAATTAATTTTTCCCAAGCTTTAATAATATTATTAGGTGACCTGGCGGTCTAGGTGTAAGGTGTCAGACTTCTACGCTGGCGGCCGGGGTTCGATCCTCGGCCCCGGCAAATATTTATCTGATTACCAAACCCTTCCTTCACCTCTGACAAGACATCTTGTGAATGTGAGGAATGCCAGGCCTCCACCGTGGTTCGGATTCCACGTTAAACTGTAGGTCCTTCATTTCATCTCACAATCACCCTACCATTACACATTAGCGTAAGTGCGTATAACCCGAACGGGTAGTAAGACGCGGTGCTAATAATAATAATAATAATAATATTATTATTATTAGTATTATTATTATTACTAGCACCGCGTCTTACTACCCGTTCGGGTTATACGCACTACACTAATGTGTAATGGTAGGGTGATAGTAAGATGAAATGGAGGACCTACAGTTTAACGTGGAATCCGAACCACGGTGGAGGCCTGGCATTCCCCACATTCACGCGTTGTGATTAGTACACGTCTTGTAAGAGGTGAAGGAAGGGTTTGGTAATCAGATAAATCTGTGCCGGGACCGAGGATCGAACCCCGGCCACCAGCACAGAAGTCTGACACCTTACCCCTAGACCGCCAGGTCACCTACTAGACACATTTAAAAAAAAGCCGTGGTTTTAATTTTCAAGAGGACATTAGTTAACATTTCCGTCTGTTATCCTTGAGGGGGTGGGGGAGTCATTGCTGCTAAACTCAGCTATCTATATTTATAGTTACACGTCTGTCGCTGTGTTTTTGCTATAAGTGGATAAGAATATTTGCCTGCAACTCTGACCAAATCAAATTATAAAAACAACTCCGGGTAGTTATTTTTATTTGGTGTAGTTTACGTGAATTATCAAACACAATGGTTATATCAACATACGACTTACAAACTATCTTAATTCTAAAAAAAACACAACATTTAGTCCTCCATCCGACAATTTACCAATAATAAATATTTAGCCATACCGGTAATGGAACCCGGGAGCCCTACGACCGTTATCACACGCGCTACCGTCTGTAGCAAGGGTTTGAACTCATGCTAGTGAATTTGGGCAGGATTTGAACCCGACCTGATTACTAGCGGTGACAAAGTGTAATGAGAGTATAATGCCACTGTGGGTAGATAGATGGTTTCTTCGCCCGAAAGTATATTATGGTATAGTAAATTGTTGCTTCACATAAAATATGTTTTCTAATATTTAAAATTGTCTCGGCAATTACAAAAGATCCAGCCTATGGCTATGCAAATCGATAAGTATATTGGTGTACGTAAAATTGACTAAACGTCGGACGTGAAGCGGTTTTTAATTTGGATCGTATGAGCTGACTCCAGTAGTCAGTTTTCAACGCTATAACTGTATGTTCTGGTTTGTTCTTCAAAAGTAGGTACAGTAGCCCCATGACTTCTTTGGTGCTGAGTGACAGTTTTGGAAAGTTACCAGACCAAATTACGTATCCCTACACCGAACCAGATGATCAGCAAAAATATGTGTTTAGCAGCTGTCACTTCTGACAGTCAAAATTTAGGTATATACCTAAATATAGACTGTCAGAAGTCAGCTGTGAGCTATCAGTCAGCACCAAAGAAGCCGTGGGGCTAGTTTTTTTGTAGTATATATCGTGTTTCCCACATAACAGATTTAAAACGCCACCACACATAATTAATGAGAGGTGCTAATGAGCCATAGTTTGATTTTGTTTTTTCAAAAAAATATATATTTAAAAAATAAATCTAAACTAGCCTATCATTATAATTTCTTCCACATTATATATCCACGCCAAATCAAAGGCAGACACATTTATAACAAGACAACTTTCTCAGGTTTTAATTTAAATATTTCAAAGGGTAGGCCTACAGTATAGCACTGATTAATTTTTTTAATCTCTTTTAAACCTATTGTAAAATACATCCATCTAGGACGTGATATATTATTGTAAGCTCGTGAAACTGAAATACGATGTTAATTTTAATATTTTGTATAAAATAAGTTAAAAAATGTTTTATGGTACCTAGTTTGTATTGGTTTTACTAGATGCAGCAGTTAACGTTATATAATATAGCATGCTTGTACCAAAGACATAACGATGCTTAGTTTTAAGGTACAAAACGTCAACTCTGCTTGGTTTAAAAAGGACAGTCAGCGGGGAAACAAAAGGGGCATTAACTGATGGTAAGTGCCCATAAGAGCCTGTACTACAATTTAAGAGTGTAGTGGGCTATAGATTACATTTAAAAACAAATGATATTATCGAATATTAACCTGAAAGATGCCCTTATATCAAACTCCAAATTACTTCTAGATACATTCAACTTACAAAAAAAAAGTCAGAGAAGACCACTTTTAAACAGTTTTTAGAGTCATCTGACTGTCAGAAAAAAAATCTGACGAGAGGCGAACAATTTAAAATAGCTTCTAAGAAGAGCCCCTTTTAAAAATATTTCCGGGCGGAGACCACTTCAAATAGTTTCTAGAGGTATCTAATTTTCGACAAAAATTCAAACACAAATCTAAATAGCTTCTAGAAGCATCCAAAATTCAAAAATGTTTTACCTGACTACTCTAAATAGTTGCTTGGAGCATCGAAATTTCAAAACGATTTGGAGGAAAGATTACTCTAAATAATATAAAAAAAAAGAGTCCCCCATCAAGACGTATTTCACACCTTCTGATATTCTCAAATATGAAGCTTAAAGACTTGTATCAAACTGCAAATAACTTCTAAAGAAATTCGATTTTCAAAAATGTGCCAGGTAAAGGAACCACTCCATATCGGTTCTAGAGGCATCCAATTTTAAAAATTTGTTGGGAGAGGGCCAACCCAAATATATTCCAAATACATATTATTATCTTCCCTACGCAAGTACGAGTCCGCCGCCACTGAATTGGTAGCTGTAGTTAATATCTACGTTTGAAAATTATAATTATTATTGTTTTATTTCTCTGGGGGGGGAGGGAGGGGGCTTTCTGTGGGGGCCTCAGGCCGATCACTCCCTCTTAAATCCAGCAATTTCAAACCCCTTAAAAAAAAGGGGGAGGGGGGTGAATACTTGGTTTATATTCCGTCATTCCTATGAAAATGGCAGAATTATTTCGTTTACATAAAAGTACGCGCACATGAAAACTTTCGCCGCTTGGCCGCGTGTCTATTAGTTTGTAAGTCAATCTATACTCCATTCACGGTAGGAATTACTCTCTGAAAAGGTATTTTTTTTCCTACCAATATCCTACTATATTACAGATTTCTGGTAGGGGAAAAGGCCTTTCAGAAAACAATTCCTACGGTGAACGGACTTTATGCTTCATCACCTATGAGTCAAAACCTTGAAAATATATTTTAATTGACTAACGTAATTAAAACATATTTCTTTGCTGCCTGCATAACATTTTACTATATTATTTTGTAAGTATTGTTGATATCTATCAAAAGTGACAGCTGCAGATAACATGATTTAATGTATGAATATAATAACATTGTTTTAGTAACTTCAATAGCTAACATAGATTGTTCTTCTTGCCACGATCATAAGTAGTACATAGCAATAAAGTGAAGTACCCCAACACCAAAGCTTATAGCTAATACTTTAGAATCATTCAGGAATAAAGTAACCCTAGTGTTATTCATTCTTATGCGTGCATAATCAGTAAATAAATGCTTAGTTTGTAAATGAAAAGTGGGCCTATACATACCTAAAATCGAGGAGAGAACAGTAAAGCGTAAAAACGGACAGGATTATAACCCAACTCATTAGTATTATTTGTTCTTACTACGTCATATACACTAAAACACTAATGAACTTCTTGCAACAGCTGACGACAAAGATAAGAGAGACAAAACTATTTTATCTTGGGATAACCGTTGGTCACATTCAGTTGACATCAAAGGATGATAGTGCTGCTACCTATTATTTAACAGCCGCACTACTTAAGCAAATCGTTTTCAAACCTCTAGATGGCAGCACTCTTTTTGACTACAAGGTAATATATCGCTCACTCCTTTCAACAACGTCATATCTCAAAAAACGTGATTTTTCAGGAGAGCGATTTTAAAGTTTTAAAGTAGAATAAAATGTACTAAACATAAATATAAAGCCTCAGATTGAACTACTTACTATGCAGCAGATCAATTTAAATAAGACCTGATGTTTTTTCTCTGTTTGAAGAAGAATAAATTTAAAAAGTTTAAATTTTAAAAAGTTCCTTTTGATTTATGACGTTCTTGTTCAAAGTTTCTTTGAAGGTGCTTGGAGTATGTCAAAATATGTCGTTATTTTCACTAAAATTATACAATTTGGAAGTTTGGCATTGAAGTATCTTGACCAATGTCATCCTTGCAAGTATAATTTCATTCCAAACAGACAATTATACCTTATTTAGATTATTACATTTATTACATCTTCCAGTTTAAATCAAAAGAATGAGTTTGGGTAAGGCACAGGAATTTTGTTATTAAGATAAAACACAGATAGAGGCAATATAAATTTATTTTCTTAGAAAAATTCCAAAACCTTTTCCATAAAACTGCATGTCTCGTACTTGGATAATACAATAATACTAATACAAAAGATAATAATAGAAAAGTAAAAAATAGAAACAACTAAATAATACTGTAAAATAACTAAAGACTTTCATAGAAAGTTTTGTAAACTTTTGGTATTAAATTCCTTTCAATAAGTCGCATCAGGTCATTTTTTTTAGCATCAGAAATCTTAAGCTTTTGGTCGAAGGCAGGTTTTAACGGGACATCACATTGCTTGGCTTTTCTTATAATTATGGCCTCCATAAAGTCTGAATCCCCATAAGAAAGCTTATAAAAAAACGAATTTGGAGAATCTCTTTGAACTTGCATCACTTTGATCTCTTTAAATTTAACAGGTTGATTTTTTGTATTTTTTACGATACGCAGAGGACCAATATCAGAGGCTAAAAGTTTCAAATCGAAGAAGTCTTCATAAGAAAGTTCATTTACATAAAATGGTTCACCCGTTCTTTTTGCTGTTCTGATCAATGAAATGAGACCTTCTGGCGTATAAATTGGGCCACTTTTAACAGCTTGTTTTATTTTTCTCTCAATCAAGGAGTGAACGGAATCCCCTTCGTTTTGGGTATGGCCTTTGATTAGAAATTTGTGAGTGATGGAATTAAGGCAGTATTTACGGAGAGCAAAGATGTAAGCGGCTAACATGAACTGATTCTTTTGCTGTCCGCTACAATTATCGGAATAGAAAGTTACATCCTTGTATGTTCCAATGTTTTTCTCAATATATTTTAAAACACACGAACCGAGTTCATTTGCTCCACGGTGGCCATTTGATTCATCCCAAATATAACATTCAGTGGATCTTTTAATAAGATTGGTAATTGAAAAGTTTAAGACATTCAATTTAGACGAATAATAAAAAGCTGAGCATTCGCCTTTTGGCAATTGCATGACAGCTTGTAAATCGTAAACAGCTAATAAGGCCTTATCCACTAGTATCTGTTTGTCATTCTCCTTCTCTTTTCTTGATAGCTCTTTTTCAACCAAATGCTGATCATAACTTGCCTTCAAGTTCACTTTCTCTGTCTCTGACGCATTCTCATAAGCAACACATGTTTCACACTGATCTTTTTTGGGCTGGAAAAAACTTAAATTAAAGTCATTAGTGAAAATGTTATAGAAGTAATTGAAGTTACTGAAAGTAACATTATCTGTTTTGCACTCACTCACGTAATCGTTGTAAATGTCAGTTATGGTTCTGCCTCCTTCAATGTAGTGTTTTGTGGTATTTTTACGCGTATAATGACTCTCAACTTTTGGAATTCTATTGATATGGTTTGTAACTCTATTCCTGACAGCTTCGCTTATCTTGGGCTGATTACCATGCTTTCCTCTTTTGTCTTCGGCCATCACGGCACCTGCCAGTTTATCTTTCTTTCCAAAGACAGTGCGAATAGGACGGTCGTTGATATCTAAGGTATTTCTGAAAAACAACTTACAAACACGAATGCGTCTGTCACCGAGATTAAAAAAGAACGCAGCATTGTGATTCCTTCGTGGCCTTTGTCCACCTTCCCGCACGTAACGATATCTAGGTTTGATTTCTGTTGTGCAGTTATGAATAAACTCCCTCTGTTTGGAAATATCCCCCAGGTTCCAATACGCATCAAAAACACTCTTCCTTTCATCTTCAGTTATTTTTTCAGAGCACTTTAATCGGCATTTATCTTTACAAGGAGGTTTAATTTTTCTTGCTTCTTTCACACGTTTTTCAGATTTCTTTGAATGACTTTCATACGTTTTCCCACAATTTCTAGCTGCCTTTAACATGTTCCTCTTCCAGCTGGATTCATTTCTTTTTCGTTTACCTTTTTTAACTGGACTCAGAATATCAACGGTTGTAGCAACATAGGTTTCGGCATTACTGGTTGAGACAGGGGTACTAGCAACAGATTGTAGGTCAGGAATATTTGGTACAGCATTGTTGTTTGAGGCAGGTTTACTAGTTACAGGTAGGTTAGGAGTTTGGCTAACAGTGCTGGCTGAATGCGTGACATCGGGAGTGCTGACAGTTGCAGTTACCTTACTAACTTTACGAGAATCACTACTTGAAGGTGTTTGGGCCATAAAAACACGGTCAATGTTTTTCTGGAATTCATCTTCACTGCTTTCTTCATCAGATGAAGGTTTCCAGTTTTTGTCTGCATCAGTATCATCGACAACTTCAGATTCACTTCCATCACTTGAATCACTGGAACTACTTGACTCCGATGAAGAAGAGGAGTTTGATTCGTCAGACCTGGATCTAGAACGATGGATTCCTGCAGCAAAAAGAAAAACAAATAAAATTAAAGTTTATTTTTGATTTTGATTTTATTTTTCTTAATTTATAAGTATCTTTTTTAATTGTTTTCTTTGCACATTGTTGATTTTTTTTCGCTATTTTGTTTTCTAGATTATTTATTTTAACAAGTATTTCCAACAAAAAATGTTACGATTTCTCACCTCTAGCTTCAGGAGTTTTTCCATCAGTCGCTTGGCTCTTCGTATCAGCTTTATCCGTGGCATATACATCCAATTGGTTGGCATTTTCCTCAATAGTTACGCTTGCATCAATGTTCTTTCTGGCTTTGTTAAAGTTTTCTTCAGATGAATCTGCAATCAAGGAAAATAAAATAGTAGGCATGCAATTGAGTAAGTCTGAAACTAAGTAAGCAAGTAGAATCACATCACTCCTTTTGGCTGTCCTCAAAATCTATTCATATTGCTCCTTTTTTAATTCATTTACATTTGAATAATTTAAGTTTAAGTTTTCTACTAATGAACGTACCAGCTTTTGAAGATTCAATAACATTAGTTGTGTCATTCTTCGCCACTAAAAATGTTTCCCTCTGATCGGTTTTCTGCTTGGTTGCTGCTGAATGAAGAATATTTAAGGCATCACTGAAAACGAGTTTCCTTTTAACTTGGTAACCAGATTTTCCTGAAACAAATACAAAAATATAATAAATACATTCCATGAGGAATTTTTGTTTTCTTACAAAATCACATCAGAGGAAATTCAAGTGTTACAGATTAAATCTATGTATTTTACCCATGCTTAATAGAGTGCTCACATCAGTTTTTTAAATACGGCTTCATAAGCCAATTGCATTCAACAAAACTGCAAGTAAGAGGAAAAGGTGGGAGAGGGGTGAAAATGCTTAAATTTAAAGCAATTTTGCTCAATAACCGCTGATCTTATTTTATTGAAATTTGGTATAGTGATTTTTTATGACATAATAAGGATTTAGACAAGAGGGTTCTCGGAAATTTTCCATAGAAAAAATATGGCATTCTTTTGAAAAAGTTTCCATTTTTCCCAACTTCAAACCTATTTTCTCTTTATTTTATGATTTTTATTTTTGCTAACGCTCTCGTCCACGTCATTATAATACTTTGAAAATAAGTGTACAACATTTGGTCGCAGTTGCTTTTATAGTTTCATAAAAAAAATCGTCTTTTATGCAAAAAAAGTGAACTTTTCAGGAAAAAGAATTTTCTGACGCCATTAGCTTTTTTTTGTTGTCTTTTACCTCTTATATCGATAGTATTTAGACTCAATACTATTGATTGTCTATGATTTAAACAGTTATTTGAATTGTTTTCTTTTCTAATATACGTTAAATTTTATAGCCTATACCTAATCACTAAAACCAAAACAAAACTCAAACAATCAAATCAAAAGTTTTTGAGACTCGTTTGCCGTTATTTTTCCTCGAATTAAAAAAGTGTTGTAAAGCAGACATAAATGTTCAAGATTAGTTATCAAAACAATTGAGTACACTTTACTGCCTATTTAGTGTTATGTACCGTAAAATTTCCTCACCTCCACTGTCGGATGAATTTCCACATGAAACATCTTCTTGAATAATATCTAGTGCTAACTTTGTCAACATTTTCCCTCGAGAAGTCATAATGATCAATCTGTAAAAAATAAAAGTTAATTACCAATTGAAGAAGTGATAGGAAGAAGCAAGCGAAACCTGTGATGACTTGCAAACAGTAGATCGTTTTACTGACAATAATGGCATATTCCAAAATGAAACTGCACATTTTCCTAATAAGGGGCCTACTTTTCTTTGGAAGAGTGTCATAAATCAAATTGATCCAAAACCACTTTGTCCGAGACAGAAATTATTGTTGACATTAGTGTCATAAGTTAAAATAGTACAATTGATGTCTCTCACTTACTGTTCAAGAACGTCATAAATCAAAATAAACAGTAAAAGGGTGCCTTTCGTTTCCCTTACAATACTGACATAAAACCAAATAGTACGTTCTTGATACAAAACTAAGAATGAAAAATGCTCTTACCTTGTGCACAATACTGTTTTCTGAAGAAATAATACACTCTTGCACTAAACGACACAGATGTTTCCTGTTCAATGGCTCAACTACAACTAACATGTGACACTCTTGAAAAGAACACTGCGGAAATATTTTATAATGTAGAAACGACACTTCTGGTCTCTAGCGGCTATATATTGAGTTAAAGATATGACGATCTTGCAGGGATATACTACTCTTTCAGGGCATTCTGAAAACAGGCGTAACTCAAAATCGCCGATTTTTGAGATATGACGTTGTTGAAAGGAGTGAGCGATATATTGTAAGCATTTGTAACCAAAGCTATATTTAACCCGATATACTTTTTCATATCAACACAAAGTATTGTAAAAGGGAAAACTATATTTCTGGAGATTATGATGGATCTTAAAGTTTTATGTAAACCCGAGCTGAAAATAGTCGATTTTAAAATTCTGTTGGATCCTTGCCAAGGATCCAAAACTGTATGTCCCCTATCACGGATTCAATACAATTTGATAGATTTTGTTCAAACTTGCCATTAGATTTTGTATCAGGAGTTTTTTTTAAATCCTAATCATAAATATTAGGTTAGTTTACTATTGTCTGATTATTTATAACTCCAAGCTTTTCGAAAACGGCTTTAACAATTTTGATTCAAATGAATATCTGGGGAACGGTTAACCTCCCATATAACACTGTATACGGTAGCTTATTTTGGGGGAAATATTTGGTAAACGGTATTTTATTGACAAGTGATATTCAAAAATTCAAAATATTATGAAAATGGCTCTAACAATTTTGTTTATAATGCAGCATATATACAGGGATTATTTGACATGACAAATAAGACTTTATCATTGTTTGGGGTAGAATTAGTTTAAGAGTAGTTTACTGATGACTTTTTTTAAATAAAATTTTAATATTATAAGAAATGGCTCTAGCGATTTGGCTCAAAATGGGTATATATAAAGTTTTTTTACATGATCAATACTAATGTATATTAATTTTTCTAAAATAAATTAATTTAAAGGTAGTTTACTTACTCTAAATTATATAACATTTAAAGTCTAAGAAATTGACCATTAAGATAGCGTTAAAAATGTGTATCTTGGAATAGTTTTTCATGATAAATAAGAATACGTTTTTATTCTTACGAATTAAAAATAATTTTAGGG
This sequence comes from Timema shepardi, assembly GCA_902151425.1. Classification (NCBI taxonomy): domain Eukaryota; kingdom Metazoa; phylum Arthropoda; class Insecta; order Phasmatodea; family Timematidae; genus Timema; species Timema shepardi. The sequence goes on from CABFVX010004893.1 coordinate 17,961, forward strand.
TATTTTACAAATAACTTATTTAAAAAAAATTGACATTTGTTAAAAATATATGAACAATTTGTTTTACAATTTATTTATATAATAAGTGTTTATTGTGATTAACAATGTAATGTTTTTATAAAAAAAATTACTTAAGGATAGCTTATTAAAACTTACCTTTGAAGCTATAATACACCATTTAAGAAAGTTTGCGCGATTGTGTCTTACCATTTATTAATTTATTTACAAGTTTTTATTATTATTATTTGGTTTAGTAGGGGCCATCGAGTTGGTGAACATTGCCGTAACACTTTAACGACAACTATCAAATTCATAAAGGTGTTTCACAAATTTAGGGGGTCAAGCGGGATAAGCATGCCCTCATACAAGATTTAAATATAAGATACTCACTATTTAGACTTCTATTAAATCAATACATTTAATTATATAAAAAAAATCGTAGATATTAAGTATCCCCAAGGTCTTGACTGAATATATAAAAAAAAAGTTCAAGAGGTAAGCTACACCCTAATTTTGGTTGGAAGAACAGTAGAGAAAATTCAAATCTACCGTATTTCGTTATGGCCTATATTGATAACATTTTAGTATATTATTGGTATTATTTTATATGTATTGATAATATCTAGCAAAAGAAACAGCTGCAGATAACATGGCTTGATGCATGCATATATTAAAATGGTTTTAGTAATTTTAGAAACTAGTTTCTACTGTTATTCCTACCAAATCATACTATACCAGAAATAATTTTTAAACCACATAAAAAAAAAGGGTAATCACGTTTTTGCATCAACCCCCTCAATTTAAAATATACCATTATGAGCTTTGAAAATGTGGGTAAATGCAATCGTTAAATTTTATTTAAAGTATGTTTATATTATTATTTGGGGAATTTAACGTGCAGTTTCTGAACTTATTGATTATGTCAACATTCGTGACTTACAAACTAACTTATATAAATCCCCGCGGTCGTTAGTTCATCACTTTGAGCGGGGAAACCAACATTTCAACAATGACAATTTTTCGGCCATGCTGAGCTCAGTAGGTGTATATGCTATCTACTAAGTTAAGGGTTCGGACTATTTAAAGTTTTAATAAGCAAAAAAAAGTAAAAAGAAAGCCGAAACACGAAACCACTTATCAAAACTCACCTTTCATTGCTAATTCAAGGTAACACTGAGTTATATATCAAGTCAAAAAAATACCTAAAATAGCATTAGTTTCGTCCTCAATTTCAAAGGAATAATAATAATTTCAATAAATACTATGTCCTGACAGAAAAATAAATACATATACGTTTTAAAACTTAAAAAAACAACACATTATTAATCATAAATAAATTTAGGATGTTGATCGTTATTCACTTAAAACTAATACTTGAATACAAAATGTCTTAGTAATACATATCATTAAAAGAAAACCATCTCTAGGAACAAATAAAAGGTACCCTAATATTAACGACTAGACCCTTCCCCCCCTCCCCCGCATTATTATTTTCAACACACATATTGAAGAATCATCATAGACTCTAGTAGGTGACCTGGCGTTCTAGGGGTAAGGTGTCAGACTTCAGTGCTGGCGGCCGGGGTTAAATCCTCGGTCCCGGCACAGATTTATCTGATTACCAAACCCTTCCTTCAACTCTGACAAGACATCTTGTGAATGTGGGGAATGCCAGGCCTCCCCCGTGGTTCGGATTCCACGTTAAACTGTAGGTCCTCCATTTCATCTCACAATNTATAACCCGAACGGGTAGTAAGACGCGGTGCTAATAATAATAATAATAATAATAATAATAATAATAATAATAATAATAATCATAATCATAAACTCTACCATAAAATATGAGTGACTATTGACATTTTTATGAGAAATAAATTAAATTTTCAAAATAAAATATAGCCTATGTTACTCTCTGATAATGTAGATTTATATTGGTGAAAGAATTTTTAAAATCGGTCCAATAGTTTTTGAGTTTATCCATTACAAACAAAAAAACAAAATATCAAATCTTTCCTCTTTATAATATTAGTGTAGATATCAATAAACAGCTTTGAGAGAAGTATAGAACAAAAATAGTATAACGTAGGTAGGTACCTTCTTCCCTTTTCATGGTTCTTCGTCTCCCTCCAAATGTGCAACCACAGCGACTAGGCGACACTCGTACCCCCTACACACGAGAGATGTTTCCGTCCTTAATTTAGAACTGAATTAAGTACGGAAATGTAAGTCATGCCTACAAGAACATAATTTCCTGTTTTCCAGATCGGTGGTCACATTGTAGAGGTTATTTGACAAGTCTTGTTATTTGGATATAGAGAAACGCAATCAAAACACTGACCGGTGAATTACGGTTCCAAGTGAGTGACGTTTAAAGCCATTGGTCCGACGAACTTGCGGTGATATTCCGGCGAGAAAGTAGCCTTGTTGTATGGACAAGTAGGAAAGCTACACCTAACAATATTTATGACAAAGTACAACAATTTCACGAAATGCTACCTGGTCTGTATGCTGAACAAGCACCTATTAAGATAGGACACAATTCTAGATCCCCATCACCCTGCATGACTAAATATATTCTGACATTAATCGCAAGACGTGATACAGATTATACTTTTTTTTTTCATTTATTTGAAGAACATGCAATTTATGAACTGACTGATTATATCAGCACACGAATCATATACTAACTTATACATAAAACAGACACAACATCCAGCCCCCGGTCGTTAATTCATCACTGTAAAAGGGTAAACCCACATTTCAAAAATTATAAATATTTCAGCTATATTGGAAATTGAACCAGGAACGCTTAGCTTAGTATATATACACGCTACCGACTTAGCTAAAGTGTTAGACCAGATTATACCAAATTTAGACGTGAATCATTATATTGGTTTATACAATTTATCTAATGATTTTGAGTTATACAAATAGTTACATAACAAATGCACTCAAGAAGTACGAAAAGCTAAAATGAAGCATTCATTAAACATTTTTAGCTGTTGGTCATCACCGAAACAAATTTTAAAAAATAAATTTAAAAAAATGCTAGAAATAAGAGTAAACGATAAACAAAATGTTTACTCTTCAACAGGCCACGATTAACACTTTTGGGGTCCCTGTGCCAAATAGAACTTGGGGCCCTTAGAAGTTAGTTTCCCAATGAATGGTTATGAAACTTACATATAAATCACACATGCATTATTTTATTTAGAGACAAATATTTTGCAAACGTAAATAAATCATGCATTGTTATTGTTATTAGCATATTAATAATTATTAATGCCATGGTTAACTCTTAAACTATACCATCTATTCTATATTTAGTGGATTTTAGTACCATCAATTAATAGTTAATACTAATATAACACTGGAAATTATATGATTATAGATTATTTCAGTGTAATTGCAACTTTTGACATCCGCCATCTGCAGATAAAATAGTATTAGTTTAGTAAAAACTATTGTATTATTTAAAACTTTTTTTTTTGTGCGACTTCTCTGGCGCAAATGTGGTTGCTCTCTCATCAAAATCCAGTTAATGAAGACCTGTCTCAATTGACATTACTGAAAGTGAATTCAAACGCGATTGTTTCATGCACAATCTCATTTCAGATTTATTCCTTTGAGCTTTGAAAATAACCGTTCACTTCCACAATTCGAGACATGCAATGTGACAGGAAGTGTGGACGTTAGGAAGTGTCGACTTCAACCCAATTGATTTCATCATCATAAGTTTATCAATAACTGATCTGTAATTGTTTTTTGCTAAAATCCACCACATTCATAATACAAAATTGTTATTGAGATCACGATTATATGTAAATTAAGAGTTTGATGCAGAACTGAAATGTTTGCCTCCAATGTCACACCGCTGAAATCAGAGAGGAATCCAGGCAGCTTGTGAATTGCAGAATATGCCTGGATTCAATGCTCAAGTGAAGACATAAGTCGGTAAATAACGATATTATGTGAGGATTTTAAAGTAATTGCTGGCTGGAATATGCCCTGCTGTATCCGGCGTATCAAACTCATCTTTGGAGACACATCTCTGTCTCTCTTCGTCGAGTTAACTCGGCCTGGTATAATTTCACATTAACCATTGTAGTATCTTTCTCGTCATTTTCATTGAACGTTATGTCATCTCTCAATTCAGAAACAATTTTTTTTAAAGATATTCCAATAATGTTAGGGCATCGATACAAGGCCTATTTCTATTTTGAAATGACAGACCGGTTGAATTAAATCTTTGTAGGATGTTGTCACATAATAATCATGAAAACAATCTCTAGGTAATCGATTGTTTTTGTTAATGATTTAGCTTCATTACGTTCATCAGCCTTTTGACCCGGATCACTTGCTATAACAGTCAAAGCAGACTGTATGCCAAAATAACTGTCTGCCGAGGACTTGGTGACATCGACGTGACATGACCATCGTTTCTGAGAAAGACTTTTTAGAACCAGATATTTCCTTCTTTGGTTGCCTTCACTGCCATTACAAAAGTGTGTAGTCAGAACATCCTATCGGTGTTTTGAGGCAGGAAAAAAAAAGAATAGGTCATTTAATTTTTGTAGAAAGTAGGAAAAAAAGGATAGTAGCAGATATACAGTAATCTACCGCGCAAGTTACAACCAAGTCCAGCGAATGAGCCATGTATGAAACAAAAACAACGAGATCATTTCTTTTATATGAGCTTGCAAATCAGTTTATTTTCCACTTACGGTGCTGGCATTGTTAAATGATTGCCCGCGACCTATATGAACAGACAGGGATTTGATTAGGGAATTTATAGTTTAGTTTGAAATAAATTTTACGAAGAAACATACAAATGATGAAAAATTGGAAATATAATACTATCACAAAATAAATATGACAAGTCAAAGTGACTTATTTTTGTGGTGTGTGGGGGGCCTGTGTGAATGGCACATACCTTAATCCAGGCCTGCTCTTTAATGGAAAGTCTACCTGATGATTTTAAAATACACTTTAATTACTTGAATCCAATGGACAGCTTAGTAAAGAGACAATCTATTAAAATAATATTGCCATAACTTATTCAAAATATTTGATTTAATTTTTGCTATCTATATACAAATGACGTTTACAAGTATATCATGCGCATACACGCAATATAAAGCCCAGGACTATGGTAAGATCTATATTATATTAATACAAAAAATAAAATTAATGTATTTCCTATGTTAGCAGATATTTTTACTGTTCTTTAATTAATGGCCACTTTGCAACTATTTGGAAGTGCTCTTAACCAAAGCGTATTAGTCTAATAGCGTTGATGAGTACTGACATATAAATATTCTTCCTTCGTTGTCAAAGAATTGTAGTTAATGGTCATTCGTCATGCTCATATATTTATCAATGAACATGGTATTATATCTATATTCCAATAAGGCTTTCGTCCTTGTCAGAGCATAAGTGCAGATTTGATAAAATGTTATTGATGATGTAACATTGATTTATTCTATATTTACTTACAAGACACACAGAACCATACTAGTCACCGCTCCAAGGACAGAGACCACCCTACTTGACTGCTGGAATGTGCCCCACTCTACTGTCTTGGTGAACAATAAAGGAAAAGGTAGTGTCCCGTTACAACTGTAAGGACAACACTCCCCCTTACCTGCTTGTTTGCAGTCAGCCCTTGTCTACATTATTTCCTCCCTTATTTAAAGCTCACAGTTTAATATTAAAACACAATAACCCATTAAAACATATATATATATATATATATATATATGAACAAAAACTACTTTAAAAGTAAAGGAAGTTTATTATATTTTACATTATTCTTCATTCAGCTATAACCGGCTTGAAATGAAATTGTCTGTGTTCTATTCCGGGCTGATAGCAACACACGTTTTCTCTATGTGCGTTGACGTCCACTACATTATTGTGAAGAGCTTGTTGACTTTCCACCTGCTGTCAGCGTTCACTCGTGGGATTGATGCCAGTTGCTTGAGACTCAAAAGAAGTGTCATATAGCGTCACCAGCCTTGTACCCCCACCTCTATTCTGACCAGCCAGTGATGGGCGGGCCAACCTCTTCTCATGGCGGATTTCGGGCCGAGTATGATTTTAGCCTGTTGAAGTGGACCACAGGGCGTTTTCGTGGGGTTTAATGTGTATTTAACACGGTACGTCACATCCAATAGTCTTTTCCTGACGACGTAGGGACTCTTCCATGGTTTGTGTAACTTAGATATCAAGCCTTCCCTTATTGCTGGTGTTCGTAACCACACTATTGTCACCTATTTCATATGCTTTCCCGGAGCAACGGTGGCCATGTACGTCTTTTTGTCTTTCTTTTCCCACTTTAAGATTTTTTCAAACTTGTTCTTATGAAGATTTTAGGCGATTACAAAGATCCACTGTGTATGAAGTTAGTATAGCTACTTTCTCTACTTATACTACTACGTTGGTCTTGCGGCACTACATCGATTGGTAAACGAGCTTGTCTTCTGAACATAACCTCAAAGGAAGTGTGTCTATTGGTTTTATGTACACTTGTACAATATTACATCATTAGCTGAGGCAACTTTACGCCCCAGTCATTTTGATTTTCATTTACCTACCGAGACATCATCTCCAGTAACGCACGATTAAATCATTCTAATAAACCATCATACATTGTTTGTTAAGCTATTTTTAGGGTCTTTGCAATCTGTAATATATCACACAAGTGTCTGATTGCTGTCCCGTCAAAATTTATGTCTGGTGTGAAGTTCAGTAGGGAAATTAAACCTGCTGATGAATTCATCTACCAAGACTCTTGCCACAGTAACTGCCTTGTGTTTTGGCAGGGCATACGCTTCCACCCAACGAGTAAAGTGGTGTGATAAAACCATAATAGATTTTACCCCCGCTTCGTCCTTGGAAAGGGGCCTAATATTTTAATGTCAACCCGTTGAAGTGTTTCACCACCTCTAAACTTCTGTTATGGTGCCTTAGTTGTTGTTTGAGTTTTCCTAGCCGCACATTCAGGAAACTGCTGGACCCACGTTGTCGTGTCTTGACGGATATTGAGCCAATAGAAACTTGAGTGGACTTTTTCGAGTTTCTTTTGAATATCTAATTGTCTTCTTTTGGGTGTATCAAGATTACTGCGTATACTTTCTGTTTTAAGCACTTGTGGGACAATCAGCTGAAGTTTATAGGTATTTCCAGCTTCCTCAAAACGTCGATAAAGAACGCTTTGATTAAGTTCTAATTAGTCCCACTGAGAACGCAAGCTCATAGTGGTTCTTCTAAGTGCAACGGTATCCTCATGAGGTGGGCGATTGCTAGTCTCTTTCCACTTTATAACATGACATATCGTTACGGTATATATTCTAACTGTAAATGACGTAGCTCATAAGGTGATACAGCAGGCTTCCACACATATGCGGCTGAAACTATGGGTGTGGCCTTTGCATCTTGGAAAGGATTGTGGGTTGGGATTTTTCTGAGCGTCCCCACACTGTAGTTTGCTACAGAGTTTACACGACTGTGTTTCTTGATTGAAGGAGCCTGGAACTGTCGCCACATCAGAATTACCATTCACACTTTGGTACTGGCGATACAGTATTATTGAAAGTCCATCAGCGTTACCATGTTTCACACATGACCCATGTTCTACCACATAGGTTGATCGTGAGACACACTCGTCACCGAGTTACTTGTACTTCAGGTTATTTGAAATTGTAAGGCCAGAATAGTGTGCTATGGTCTTTGCGCACACGCTGTAGCATATTGTATATGCTATAAGGTTATATTTATAAATATAATGCAATATTGCTCACGACCTTTTGAACTTTCTATTATAAAAAACTTCCTAAATAATTTTTAGCTGGTATTGAAATATGAACTTACCCAATCTCCGCCTCTGACACATTCAACCTGTTACGTCCCTCACCGACCTCATTCGGCGTCAACACACAACCGCCTCGGAAGAGATACCTTGTCCAGCTGAATCGCCAGCTCAGATGACTTCAGCACCATTTAGGTTACTTGTTTGAGAACATTCACCAAACATCGAGTCCAATCGTCTAGGTTCGAGTTCAGCCTTCAAACTTCTACCACAGTCCAGACGTTTCGCAGGTATGATGTCATTCCAGTCACAAGAGCAGAAATAGACCATACTTCCCTTGATCACGTGACTTCCCTTAGAGGCCCCTCCCTCTTTTCACATACCGCCCTCTTCTGGGATATGGAAGGTATATAATAACAGCATATTTGAAATTATTGCACTCTTAGCAGCGATAGTTAGTAGTCTCCAGTCTTAAAATTTAAGGTCTAGATTATTTATTCTTCGGAATAGTATATGTGTTTGATTTTTCTAAATTCCATTTGTATTAAATAAATGTATTGATGACTGATTTAACTTAATAGTTCTAAGTTTTTGACTACGGCTCAGTTTCTATTCACAATGAATTGTCCTTACAATACACAAGTATCAAGTAATACGCACCAAAGATAAAATGTAGCTAGTATTAATAATACATCTCGTTTTGAAATGGGCACACAAGCAAAGTTATCACTCACTGTCAGAATTAGAATATTTTTTAATAATATCTTATTGTTGTTTCTATTCTTTTGAATATTTTCATATTACGTGATAGTAATTAGTTTTAATATTAGCTAGTCAAGAATATGTATATTTGTGATTTGAGAATATTTGGTCTTTAGTTTTGTAAGTGTAACTTATTATTGGTAATGTAATTTTGTTATAATAAATTATTCTTGACTTGTTGAATATAAATAAAAAGTAATGTGATTATTTTTAAAATTTCTTTTATTAAAGAAACACAAGTTAATCACATAACCAGTGGCGGCTCGTAGCTAAAATTATTGGTGGTGATGCTCCAGAAAATGTTTAGCCTTTGTTTTAAAATTGTGTAAAAAGAAAAAAATCATGTATAAAAAGAAAATTTATTCAGGAACTTGATAAAATCTTAACAAAAAAAACCTTTTTTACTTACTTTAACTTAAATTATTACAGTTCAAGCTTGATCTGTTCATTTAAAAACGAAATCCATTCTTTTGTTTTAATTTGTGCAAGAAGATCAATAATTTTCTCCTTGATCTCTCGATTACAATTTAGGATTTTTTTTTTCCATTTAAAGTATTGCAAGCGCATTTAGGCTTTCTGTTAAATAAAAGAATCAAATAGAATAGCTGGAAGCAGAATAATAATATAATTCTACACTCTTCTACACTTTATCACATTCAAGAGTAAGGTAAACGATTTTTAAGCACAACACACGCTGAGTAAATAAACCTTCCTTCCACTATCACGACAGAGCCTACACTGCGAGAGAAACAGTGCTCTCTCTACCTGGCAGTCCCACCTTACTCCCCACTCCCATCCTATGTGCGCATGCACACAACATTCAAACACCACGTCGCTGGCACTGTGAAGCGCACAGTTCCATACAAATATTTTGGTATCTTTTTCATAAACTGGGGGATGGCTACTGAAGTACATACATTAAAATTAAGGAATATATATTGTACTACAAAAATAAAGAAAGAATTAAAGAAAAAAGGACTCATTATATTAAATGTTATTGATAATATCAAGTGGAAATAGGGGGTGCTGCAGTTCCGCAGTGCCCCTACACGAGTCGCCACTGCACATATCTTAAATATAATTAGGTAGTTTGCTGTTAATTTACCTACGGTATTATATATGTAATATTTACTTGGATTTATATCGAGGCTAAGGCACACTAAGTAATATGCGTACAATATATGTGTAAATTGAATTTTACTTCAGAAGTAAAATGTGTTTGGGGAGCTTGGATTCCCCTGTTTGGTTGCTTTTTTTCCTGGATAGTTGTACAGTTTGGGAACATTTGTGATCTAACTACGCTTTGCTTTCCTAAGCAATTGTATTTAGTATATTCTTGGTCTCTAGAAATTCAATTTTAGAATTATAAGATATATGTGTATAGGATAATATTATTTGTCTCATAAGAATTCGTATTTATTTTTATAATAAAACTATATTTATATGAAACCTATCCTAAAGTGTTGGTTCTATAATTATTTGGAAAACCCTTCCCTTAACTAGGATGTATAATTAAGATTTCTAACCCCCACTCCTCCATTCCTTGTTATTTTTTTTAAAATGGGTAGGATTGAACTTTTATTTTAATATTTATTTTTAAAAGGGGTGCTTCGAAGCAGCGCCTCACTTCCTTCAAGACAAGAAGTGGAGACAATCAACAAGAGCTAGTAGTTATCTGCGTGTCACACAATACTGCTTCTCTGGATTAGTAAGGGGATGGCTCCAATAGGAAATGACTTACCCTTCCCCATCTTGAATATGAATAAGTACTGCTACGATCAGTGGCGGCTCGTCACTTTAGAAGCTGGAGGGCGCAGCCTGTTTAATTCATAAATTATTTCTAAATAATATATTTAAAAGAAGACACACATTTCGAAATATATTTTGCTAAATATTCATTTAGTTAAATTCAAAAATTAATATCACAAACAACATGCAAAGATAAAAAATTTATTAAACTCTCTCCCCCCCCCCCCNTACCTAATGATTTCAATTCTCTTTTTTTGATCAAGAGTTAATCTTGCAATATTCGTTGTCTTAAGCGCCTGAATTGAACTATTCCAATTAAGCCTAGTTACAAAAAATATTAAAACATATAACTCAAATAAACATTATTCTAAAATAACCCTACATACTATTATTATAAACACACTCGCCACACACATCCTCAAGATGCAGGGGCACGTGGGATGAATGACAACAACTATTGCTGGTTCACGCTATACATATTTCACCAGCTTTCAACTTTAGGGCGCGTAAGGGAGTGCGCCTTCAAAAGAAGAATAAGCAATGCTAGCTCGCTATAGCAGGATGGGGATAATGGGTTAAGGGGAGGGAAGGTGTGGTTTCACAATATCAGGCGCTGACCGTCGCGCGCCTGACTGCATGCCATTTGAAGACAAGAGGTGAAGGGGTGGGAAGGTTTGGTTTCACAATGTCAGGCGCAGACCACCTCGCGCCCGACCGCATGCCATTTTAAAAACATTGCCTGCTATTACTTAAACCAAAAACATATTTTTCTTGAAACTATTATGGCAAGATAAAATTGTCGTGAGAGTGCGAATAATAACTTTAAAAGGAACTGTGGATTCTTGGGGATGGAGGGCGCGCGCCTCCGCGCCTTAGGGACGAACCACTCCTGGCTGCGATTCCAACTGATCTTGAATCACAATCCACCAGCCATTCACACTTCAGAAGGGGAAACCCTAAAATGGGTGCAGCAATCATCGCAAAGTTGCGGATGTAATGGAGATAATATTCGGCCGTTTGCAGGAAAGAGTTCACTTCTTCTGCAGTTATAGGAATGGGCTAAGATGTAACCTTATTCGCTTTCCCTTCAGATGTAGTGATCCCCTGCGCTGATAATTTGTGCCCCAGGAAACTAATCTAATCACGCATAATTTGACATTCCCAAGGTTTAATTTTTAGGCCAGAATCGCGTTTTTTATAAGAATTTCACGCAAACGTTCTATGTGTTGTTTCTCAACCCGAATCCATATTACCACTTCAGCTAAGTGCGCCAAGCAAGTTTCCACCTGATACCTGTTAACACCAAATCAAATACATGAGAAGTTGGAAAGTAGCCGGCGCATTATATATATATATATATTTTTTTCCATTACGTTAAATTTGTAACGACTATCTACTGTCACGAAAACTGTTTTGGAACTAACTTCTGCTGTTTAGACTTGATGACAGGCGTCTGCCACGACGAACGATGAGAACAAGGTTGATCCTGACATACCTTAGACTCTAAGAGTATACCATCCATACGTGATGATGGATAGTCATCTTTCCCAGTACGTTCCTAAAACTTTCTGTGATAAAAACATAGACGCGCACCACCCTCTTTTTTACCTGTAAAAACTATTGGTGTTGCCCAAGGTGAGGTAGAGGGACTCATCTTACCTTGTTTATCCATGTCACTAATGTCCTTCCGAACGTACCCCTGGTGTTTATACTCAACGTGACGTGGACTAGCTTTACTGGTCTGGCTTCACCCATATCAATTATATTATATGTGAGGCTTTTATGACCACACTCAGAGTCATCTTGTGCCACAATATCCGCAAACTCATTTAATAGTGCTATTGTTTCCACATGTGTAACCTCTGAAGACTTAACTTGGGTAAGGTTGAACAATACAGCTTATTGACAATATTTGGTTTGTGAAGTGAGATACAACACAATAGGGTCAGGTAATGTATTTAGAAATCAGAAGGGTACACTATTCTTGCGGGCTGTGACCAAAATACAGGCAGAGTACACCGTATTTGGCTGCTATAGATTAGGTTCCAACCTTGAAAATTATGAATCCACTATTCCTCCGTGTGGTAACAATAGTTCACTTTAAACAGGAACAGCGACAGTTGCCACAAGGCTAACATGAAACGTATGTGTTTGAAATAGGGATTTCTTGGAGTCTGAGTACTTAATGTAATGGAATGGAACTTTAACTACACCTATATTGAGGAGGTTATGAGAAAAATTATATAAAACTTTTGTGTCAATATGAATGACAAGCCAAAAGTAGCAGACTGGGAAATACTTTTAACCACCAAAAATGTATGTGCGTACGTAGTATTACCGAGTACTACTGTTAAGGCTACCCGGCCTAAAACTAATAAAGGATGTCCATCATGGTTTAAGATATTTTATGAGACAAGTTGATCCTCTGGATTCTCAATGAGTTCCCACAAGTCTTTTATAATTTTGCATTCTGTAGTTGCGAAATCAATAAGGAAATCCAATTTAATAGAGCAATCAACGAATAGCTCCAGATGCGTATATTGCAACTGGATTATTTATCGTAAAAATTTCCAGTGCCTGATTGGGGGCCAACGTAGGTAGGCGAAAACACTCTACATCAGCTACTGCCAGTTTCCAGAAAATGTTGCCACACATTTCCGTCGTACGTGCCCACTTTCTAGAAAACGAAAGCACTGTTGCTACGACTGATCCCGTGTAACTCTATCCCGGAAGACACATTTCTTTTCATAACACTCGTACTCTAGTTGAACTCGATATTTACGGTAACTTAACTTAAATACTTGACGCGCAGGATTAGGTTGTTGTTGACGACTCACCAGATACGTAACATGAGGTCGTATCTCTTCTGAAACCATACGAAACGCTCCCGCCACTGCCTCTTGAATCTACTGCTGCAATAAAACCAGTGCTATATTCTTCTCTGCTACAAGGATAGTGGCGGCAACTACACGTTCAGCTAGCACAGTACTTTCAATTTCCAACACTGCCTACAGCATTTTACCGCGACTTACAAGATCTATAACAGACTTGGCGGAATCCCGGCGCAATGCTATGCAAATGTCTCTCTCTGTCTTCTATATACTTAATAAGCCGGTCATGGACACGTTAATGCCGAAATTCTGGCTTAAACTGCGGGTAAGCTTCCATTTCTAATCTCTGTAGGTTAAGTGCGAGTGTTGTTAAACATTAATTTTTCTTACTGCAACGTAAAACGAATGCTGGTTTATTTCAATATGAAAGTAATAGATTTTTAAAGCAATCTTCAACCCAGAGCACACTTTATCCAAATATATTCTGTCTTTATCTGTGAGAGAGCGGTAAATGCTTTGCGCTAAACCAGTAAGAGATAGGCCCAAAAACAGAGAACGTGATTCCTCCTTCGACCCGTTGGCTGCAAATAGAAGCTCTAAAGAAAAGAGCCAGTCTTCAAACGACTCATACGAATCATCGCTAAATTTGAGTGGGAACAATCTAACCAATCGAACTTCTCCAGTCTCCTCCTCTTCGTCTTCTTCTTTAAATGCTGTCCGTGGCAGCCAGTGGGTTCAGTAGAGCTTCTCGGGGTCAATTAAATAATGGTGGGGGTAGAGAACGTAGTCAAATAAAGAAATTGAAATTTATGAGGTTGATTCTGAAGTTTTATTTTAGAGAAAAGTTAATAGACATTTTATTACATTTTAAACCTCTAGTTGCATAATAAAAAGAAAAATAATAATTATTACTTGAATATAGACATAATTTGGCTATAGTTGTGATAAATTAGTCACATGATGGTCTCTCTTTTCTTCCATCCATCTCTCAACACCCTAAAGACAACCTCTTAGTGTACGTCTTAATATCTCGCGAGCTAACCGGCAAGTGTCCCGCTGCTAACGCTTCCCTTCCACATAGTACCAAAAAAGACGCTAAAATCAAATATGCTGATTGGCTAGCCGTTCGCGCCAAACCTTCCCTTTCCACTATGAAGCCACACGTGCATCTCACAACTTCCGGGTATAGATAAGATAAAATAGCACGATGCTTAAAAGTGAAAGGTAAAAGTAATAAGTTTAGATGAAGCTATAATTCCAACAAAGACTTTAAAAGAATGAAAAACTACTAGAATTAAAAGTTAAAGGCCTAAAAATTAATTTAATGAATTTAAATTTAAAAGATATATTGTTTACTACTTTGATTATAATTTGGACAACTTATAATTAACATTAAACCCAACACTTTCTTGTAATTAAACATTTTATGGCAATATAGAGATTAAATTAGACTTAGAAAAGAATAATACATTGAAGATGCTGAAGGCTATTTATAAAATAGGCCTAACTGATTTAGAAAACAATAATGTACTACAAGTGTAGTACTCTCAGTATCTTGATAGTGTTGACATAATTTCTAATTAACTTAAGAGTGGATTTTGTAAAATGATGTATAAAATGTTATTAAATAACTTTGAATACAATAAATACTGGGCACTTGCGAGCCTTACACATCCATAGTGAATTTAGTTATTTTAAGAATGTTATTAAATTAACAAAATAAACAATGGCAAACAAATATAATTATATAAATGAAATGGTCGAAAACTAAGGGCCTAAAACACCGACCACTTTTCAACAGGTTTGAAATAACAATAGCGCTAAATTAATAAATACCGTCACCAGTAGTTTATAATACTGAAAAGATCAGTTCAACCGCACTAACTACAATATAGTACGCACGCACAAAAATAAAAATAAAATAATAGTAAAAATATGAAATTGTTAATAAAGTACATCAACCACGAAACAAACAAAATAAATTAACATTACTAGATTACAGCTAATTAATAAACTATCTTTATACGCACATGTCTTTTAGAGGAAGTTATTACATGAACCGCATGCCATCAGTCTAATATTGTTTTATTCTACATTAATTTAGTTACAAGACGTACAGTGCCTGACACTAGTCACCACCCCAAGGCCAAAGTCATTGACATCTATAATATAACAGGATGAACATCTGTGGCACCTGCTTACCATTGTGTAAAAGAAAATGAAACTTTCAGGTATCTCTTATAGTTGGCCTGGAAATGAGTTTTGGAATGGGAGGTTTGGTTCCACCGGTGATTCGGTGGCCGCATCCTCCACGCTGGTGTCACAGCTGCATAACCCGAACATAAATACCCAGGTTCTAAGGAACATAAGCGTAATATGTAGAGGATTGCCGGGGGGAAAGAAAGAGGCTGTCCGAGAGGAGCCCAAGGAGGAATTGGAGGGGAAGAAAGTATCGGCAGAAGATGAGAAACGGGTGTGAGTGTGTCGGAACCGTCATCTACCACGGTTGAGCTAAAGGGGAAACAAAGCAAATGGAGCATCCAGAAGATGAAGTTCTGAGTAAAGGGGCTGGTGTTGATAAATGGAAGGGAAGTTGATGAAGGAGGGAAGGATGGAAGCAATGTGAAGGAAGAAGGGAAGGAGGAAAGATATGTGAGTGGTGGAGAGGAACCCGACAAGTTAGGAAAAGGGGACGTAGTGGTGGTAGAGGAAAATGACCTAATTGGTCGGTATGAAACGATGGAGCTTGGACAGGTGTATACCAACTTTGAGGAGACCCTCCAACTTTCCAGGTTGTAGGAGCAACAGACCCTACTCTTGGAAATGAGGCACATTGCTAAGGCTGGGCACGAGAAGGGGATGTTCATCGCCTTCCCCACACCGGTGGCCCTTGACAGAATACAGATAAAAGAAAAGAACCTCCCGACTGATTTGAAGTCACTACGTAAGAAAGTTGAGAAGGTTTTTGTGAGAAGAAAGGAGGTACTTGATACTGAAGAGTGGTATAAGCATTTTGTTCAAGCAAACGGTCGTGTAGCGTTCAATTCGAAGGAAGCTTGGCCCAAGTGTTATGTGTATACGCAAAATCCCTGATGGGTGAGAGAAACGCAAAAATAAAATTTGGGCAGTTGAACGCTATGCGGAGTGCGACCATGATGTATGAGATAAAAGTTGTGATGGAATAGATGAGCCTGGACATAGTATGTCTCCAGGAACCATATATGACTAGAGATGGCAACATTGTTGAATCGCAGCTACCTCCGACAACGAGGCTGATGCATGGTGGTGAGAGGGCAATGAGTCTAATAGTAGTGGTGAATAAGGAAGTAACGGTAACAAGGGTTGATCAGTACTGTCACGACAAGGTCACGTGCGTCGAAATCAGAGCAGACGCGGGCGTGTTCATCCTCGTAAACATGTACTTCCAGTATAGGGAGGAGATAGAACCTTATCTGGAGCAGTTAGAGGACATGGTAGGAACCTTTAGAGGGAAGCCCTTGGTTGTGGTGGTGGATGTGAACGCAAGATCACCTCTATGGTTTAGCGACGAAATCAGGGGAGCGGATGGGAAGTTAGGAGGACACAGAGCGTATAAGAGAGCCGAAAATCTGGTCGAGGTAATAGTAGCTAACCAGTTAGAGGTGATAAACGTGTATGGGGAACCGCCGAGATATGTGGGGCCTGCTGGTGCCAGATCAAACATTGATGTTACGCTGTGCAACCAACCGGCTGGCATGATCCAAAACTGGAAGGTACTGGACGAAATGACAGTGAGTGACTATAACCTGATCATCTTTGAGTATGTAGGAGGAAAGGTACAGGCTGATGGAATATCTAGGCTGAGGTATAACCTTAATAAGGCGGATTGGAACAGACTTCGGAGGGAACTAGTCTTGACGGAGTTGATAGAGGTCGGTAATGTCAATTAGAAGGCGAAAGAGCTTACAAGGGCCATACAGAGAGCCATGAGGGTTGCCATTCCTGTAATAAGAGTAGGAAGGAGCACAGTCAACAGGTTCTGGAGTGACAGGCTCGGGAGGCTTCGGGGAGTAGCAGGAAAGGCTCGTCGGTGGTACCAGGCTGAGGTAGAGCCGATGAGGAAGGAGGTACTTCTGGTGAATTATAGGATAAGGAAGGAGGAATATGAGTCTGCCCTGGCCCTGGTGAAGAGGGAAGGCTGGGAGCGTTATGTTCAGGAAGAACTAAGAAATAACGCCTGGGGGATACCGTTTCAGATGGAAACCGCGAAGATAAGGCCCCCAGCCATGATCTCGACGCTTAGAAAGCTGGAAGGGGGCATGCCTGTGGGATGAGAACAATCTGCGAGGCTACTTGTAGATACCTTGCTTCCTGATGACGATGGACTGGACACTGACGAGTAGGTGAACATGAGACGTGAAATTATGGAGCCCTATGTAAATAGGGCGAGGACGGATCCGATAACACAGGCAGAGGTTACCAGGTACATAGCCCAAATGAAAAGAAAGAAGGCGCCTGGACCCGACGGTATCAGGGTCGAGGTGCTTCAGATGATCCGTGAGCGTATAGCGTCCTTCATCACGGGACTGTTGAATGAGTGTACCGCTCAGGGCAAAGTGTCAAACGTCTGGAAGCAGAGTGAGATAGTCATTCTCAGTAAGGGCGATGAGAAAGATCCGCAACTCCCGAAGTCATACAGGCCCATATGTTTAATGAATACATGTGGTAAGCTGCAAGAAAGAGTGATCTGCGATAAATTGACGAAACACAGGAGAGAAGGGGGAATTCACAGGCAGCAGTACGGCTTTAGGAGGGGGAGAACGACTGAGGACGCTATCTGTGAGGCTATGAGCCTGGTTGATAGGTGTAAGGGGAAATCTGTTGTAGGTATATTTGTGGACATCTCGGGAGCGTTTAACAATCTGTGGTGGCTGACGTTGTTTGAAAGATTGAGGGAAATACAGTGTCCGGGAGATCTCTACAGGGTCTTTAGGGACTACTGTAGATACCGATATGCTAACCTGAGATGTCCAGGAATGAATATAAGTAGGAGACTATCCAAGTGATGTCCACAGGGATCGGTCTGTGGGCCGATTTTCTGGGACTTAGGGCTCAAGCCTGGGTTATCGGAAGTGGAAGCTCTCCATGGAATGGCGGAAGTGGTCGCCTTTGCTGATTATGTTCTCCTGATAGTGGAGGCAGGGACAAGGATTGAACTAGAAACCAAGAGTGGGGCGGTGCTTGCAGGGATTAACTCTTGGTGTAAGTGGGTGAAGTTAAGCTTGGCACCAGCAAAGACGACCTACATGCTATTTATGGGAGAGTTGAAAAGGGGATCCGATGATAAAAATGGACGGACAGAGTATACGACGTAGTAGGAATACCAGGTACCTTGGTGTCACTCTTGACGAGAGGAGGAACTTCATTGCGCACGTGGAGAACGCATGTAGTTGGGCATTAAGCGTAATGAATAAGATCATAGGTATAGGAAATAAGAATTTCATGCTACCTATGAGGTGCATAAGGCTTTATCACCAGGCACTACTAGTCTCCATCGTGGGCTATGGAGCCAGCGTCTGGGCGCATAGATTAAAGCGAGTGGTACAGAGAGTGAGAGTGAAAGGCATGCAAAGAAGAGTACTTATTAGGCTCTCTGGCGCCTTTAGGACGCTGGCAACTGACTCGTTGTGCGTGGCCCTGGGTATCTGGCCATAGGACTTGGAGGTGCGGAAAAGAGCTGCTCTGTACTGGCTCAGGAAGGGTGATCTTGTTAAGGGGGGAGAACTGACCATAGTGGGGGTGATTACTAAAGGACAGGTCCGGGAGGCTCTCCTGGATGAGTGGCAAAGCGACTGGGACGCGAGTAACACGGGCAGGAGGACCTACCGGATCTTTCCTGATGTAAGAGAACGGATGAGGATGGAGTATTTGGAGCTATCAATGGGATTGGTGCATTACATAACTGGCCATGGGCCGTACAGAGCGACACTTTTTAGTAGGGGAATGACTGATAGTGACAAATGCGATTGTGGAGAGAAGGCCACACCTGAGCATGTCGTATTGGAATGCCCCCAAACACTAGAAGCAAGGGTGGATCTGCAGGTTCCTCTGCAGGCTAGTACTGTGTACCATGTAGTGCGGGATGTGAACAGGAGGGGACTTCTCGACAGAATTGCGGATGACGCGTCACGTAGGGAGAGGGAGAGGTACGTGAAAAACTTAAAGAGGAGACGACGTGACAGGAGACAGGACGTAAATCAAGACTTGACGATTAGGGAACTGGTAGGGACGACCAGTAGTAGCAATGAGACTAGTACCAGTAGTGGTGACGGGACAGACATGGATTACTTTGAAGACCATAACTGGTAGCGGA
This sequence comes from Timema shepardi, assembly GCA_902151425.1. Lineage (NCBI taxonomy): Eukaryota > Metazoa > Arthropoda > Insecta > Phasmatodea > Timematidae > Timema > Timema shepardi. Next base: position 37,465 of record CABFVX010004893.1, read on the forward strand.
AATGTATTGGATGAATATATGGAAAGAGATGGTAGGCTGTATGGTGGACCAAGATGATACTTCTGGATATTCGGAGCCTAGCTGTGTGTGGAATCCACAGGATTCTGGAGGTGGGAACCTCCGATGAACCGTGGAGACAAGTGTGTAGTAGGGTTCGAGCGAACGGGCTTCCGGACCGTCGGGGACCCTCTCCGTCGGCTGGCAACAGTCGTCTGTATAAGAGGACCAGGAAAAGACCGCAGCCTCGAGGAAGTGAATAGGATAAGTTAGGTTAAGCACTTTTCTTGTATTAAATGTATTATTATCTAGTAATTATTATATAAGTTAGGTTTAGGTCCATGGCGTTGGATTTGTAGGGAAGGTAGGTGGAGCGAGATATCCGATAGGGCGCCTCCCCCCGTGGTGAATAAGGGTATGCCCAGCCCCGTTGGAGCTCTTGCTGACCCGGAACCATCAGATCCGGTAGCGGTGGGATATCCAGCGGGGTGGGGTACCGGGGTCGTAATATACCTGGGGTGACCAACTAGCTGAACAACAAATTGTAGATGGTAATATATGGACATTAGGTTTAGGCGCTAACATAAATAAATAAAAAGGAATTGTGAAGATAGGAGAATAGAGTTAAGAAGGGTAGCACGCCCCAGTTTTTAAATAGGTACTGGGGTTAGGTCTAGGATAATGTCCAGGTTGTCCCTTTTCACTTAGTTGAATATATTTGTTAAGATTATTGTTTTAAGAGCTGTTTTGTTGTTTACCTAAAATTGTACTTGACTGACTGTAGTACTAAATGACACATTCAAGGCAATGTGGCATTTCGACATCTTTTACTAATTTTATTGAATTTACGAGGTACATTAATGTTCTATTAGTTAAATAAAATAACTATGTTAATAAAAGTTCAAAACTCATTTCTTGTTTCTTTAAATAAGTTGATTTAGGCTAATATGATAATACTTCCTACACGCCTATAGCCTAAATAATCGTCATTTCGACTTAAGACTTTTTCATAAAATTTGTCATTCGAATAAATGCAATTAAGTTTTAAGCTACCTTGTTTCCTTATATTTATCGAACCTTCAATATACTAAGAGTTCTTAAATCATTTACAAGCTAATATCCAACTTTAAATATATTGTAATATAGTGATTAGAGATGGGCAATAAATCACTGACTGTGATTTTTTCACCGATACCATTTGATCACCGCTACTCCCAGTGAATCGATCTCAAAAGTATCGGTGATTGAGATATCAGTGACCGAAAATACTCCATACTCGCATCAGATGGCAACAGTTACTCGAGACACGGAACTAGTAGGAATATTGCTTCTTCTAGACACTCGAGTAAATACTCGCTTCGCAGCCCTTGTTATTCTTTTATTTTCTACCAGATAATTGAGAATCGACCTTATTAACTGGTATGATTTAGGTGTTATTTCTATTTAAAACACTTGATCTCGTAGAGCCCATTTTTCAAAAACAGTATCAGATTGCTACGTAAAAATGACTTTAATGGTTTAAATGTTTCATTCACATGCGTTTTTGATACAAAATATTTGTTTTCCTGCAGCCAACAAGTATCGGAGTCCTATTTCCATAGAAATGGAAATTTCTTGAACTATTTTCATATAGGTTACTCACACGTAAAGTTATGTGATCTGCCGCTATCAGTATTGCTAGATAGTCAGTAATGATGAAACTATATTGTCAGTAACGATATTAATAATTAAATAAAATTGTATCAATGTTGACAGCATGAAACAAATATTTTGGCTTATAAAAACGTTACAATTAACGAGTCACTTCAAAAAACAACAAGGTAAGTGCTTCTAAGCCGTAACAAAGAAATATACATTATATATATTTATATATACATTATATATATATACGTACATTTATGTATACATTATATATGCATATATATAAATACTTATTTAATATATATTTATCTGTCCGAAAATAAAAAACCCAACTCCAGATGAGCTGGAAAACTGAAATTTGGCAGGAAGTTAGTAAGTATAATGAACGCCCCATATAACTAGAAAAATCAAAATTTTGGATACAACTAGTATCTTAATAGGGTTTACATGGCATATAAAAGTGTATATTTGTTTTTTTGGGTTAAATTCGTTTAAGAGAAGCTTACTGATGACTTTTTTTCCTTCAATTTGACTATAAAAAAATATGGATCCATCGATTTGTTTAAAATTGTTGTCTGTTAAGTTATTTAAATAGTAAATAATCAAAAATAATAGTTTTTCTTTAAAACAATAATTACGGTAGATTGTTTGACCCGTTCCTCGCACGGGTAAGCCGCACCAAATGACAGAAGTCTCTTGGATCAGCGTTTTTCAAACTGTGCAACGCGAAGCCTAGCTATCTCGAGCTTCGTGAGGCAAATTTAGAATATTCTTTATTTGTTTATTACTCTATAAAATAGCATCAGTAATTAGGATTGCCAGTTTATTTAAAATATTAATAAAGGACATTTGACCAAAGGCTCAGCCAAGCACATCTGATGTTTTCCCCTTGTTTTATACTTTAATACTTGTAAAATTTTACTGTCGTTATGAATGTCCATATCATTAATAAGAAAAATTGTATGAGGGCTCCAGTATGCATTTTGTTCTGGTGCAAGGCTCGGCTCCTTTGGTCCAAAAAGTTTGGGAGCCCCTGCCTTAAATCACTATAAATTGAATGATACATCCTATAACGATCTAGACCCCACCTGAGGACCCTGCACTAATCTTGATGTGTAGTAACATACTGTCTCTCAATCCCTCGGAGAAAAGTGCTCTGATCGTGAAATTTGGTATAACTAGACAATCATATACACAATTATTATTATTAGCACCGCGTCTTACTACCCGTTTGGGTTATACGCACTTACACTAATGTGTAATGGTAGGGTGATTGTGAGA
>CABFVX010004893.1:45128-58260 GCA_902151425.1 Timema shepardi
TGCTCTTACCACTGAGCTATCCAGGATTCGTCCCGTTCCCATGGTCATTCTTCCCTCAAAGTTTAAGGCAGAGTCTAAGATGGACGTTCGGAAGTCGTCAGCTTATAAACATGTGATTATATAAGATCACAGCCATCAGACAACGCAGCCATTAGCGACTCGGTAGTTGGCATTTTGCAGCCATTAGACAATTATATATATAATTGTGCAGGATTGTATATATTAATGAAACAAATAGCCGGAACTATTGTTAATGTATTTTAGTGAGGATAACACCTTTTAGTTATCATATTCTGAAAATTGAAAAATGACACCTGGACACGGGAATAGAACCCGGGACCTTTTGGCTTAGTACGCCAATGCTCTTACCACTGAGCTATCCAGGATCCAGGATAGTTCCGGCTATTTGTTTCATTAATATATGCAATCCTGTACAATTATATATAAAATTGTCTAATGGCTGCAAAAATGCCAAATACCGAGTCGCTAATGGCTGCGTTGTCTGATGGCTGTGATCTTATATAGTCACATGTTTATAATCTGACGACTTCCGCGCGTCCATCTTAGACTCTGCCTTAAGCTAAGAGTGAAGAGTAAAGAATGACCATGAGAACGGGACGAATCCTGGATAGCTCAGTGGTAAAAGCATTGGCGTACTAAGCCGAAGGTCCCGGCTTCGATTCCCGTGTCCAGGTGTCATTTTTCAATTTTCATATTATGATAACTAAGAGGTGTTATCCTCACTAAAATGTGTTAACAATAATTTCGGCTATTTGTTTCATTAAAATTGATAATGTTTTACTATATTATTGGTTTTATCTTATGGGTATTGGTACTATTGATAAAAAGTGACAGCTATAGATATCATGCATGACATGTATGAATACGTGAAAGTAGATCTAACTTTTAGGTCAGATGAGGTTATTCCTATGCAAATTGGACTGTGCCAATTTCGGAACACATGATAACCGATTTTTTAAAATCTTTCAGTAGTTGGTGTCGTTGACCCGGGTCAAAGGGAGACTGGTATAATCCCAGATGGTGCTGTTGAATATTTATACTATTTGTAATTGTATACGAATTTGCCTATTTATTCAGTAAGTAAATATCTAAGAGCTAGGAATGTTCTAGATTTAGATTTTAAGTAATGATGATTTAATTTAGGTTTAGAAAGTGAACGTTAAATAAGCCCAATAAAATTATGAATAAAACTCAACACGATTCGTCATAATGAGATTGAATATATTATTATTATTATTATTACTATTATTATTATTAGCACCGCGTCTTACTACCCGTTCGGGTTATACGCACTTACGCTAATGTGTAAACAAGATGTCTTGTCAGAGGTGAAGGAAGGGTTTGGTAATCAAATAAATCTGTGCCGGGACCGAGGATTGAACCCCGGCCGCCAGCGCAGAACTTACCCCTAGACCGCCAGGTCACCCGAGATTGAATATAATATTTTTTTAAACCATTAGTCTATACTTAAAAAAAACTCGATAAAGAAATCAACATTTTCTGGCCGTTACTAGTAAAACTTTATTTGTCAAGCTTTTTTTTTAACCGGAAAATGGAGTACAATCTAACTTTTGACTTCATATTGTTCTACCTCTGGCCTTTTATTAATACACAACAATGTCAAATTCAGATTACTAATTTAGAAAACACGTTATTTTAAATTAAATAAAAGATTCTACCAACATTATAAATCGCCGAGCTATTTCAATTAAATATCATATTCTGAAAATTGAAAAATGACACTTGGACATTGGAATCGAACCTGGGACCTTCGGCTTAGTACGCCAATGCCCTTACCACTGAGCTATCCAGGATTCGTCCCGTGCCCATGGTCATTCTTCACTCATAGCTTAAGGCAGAGTTTAAGATGGACGTGCGGAGGTCGTCAGCTTATAAACATGTGATTATATAAGATCACAGCCATCAGACAACGCAGCCATTAGCGACTCGGTAGTTGGCATTTTTGCAGCCAGACAATTATATATATATATATATATAATTGTACAGGATTGTGTATATTAATGAAACAAATAGCCGAAACTATTGTTAATGCATTTTAGTGAGGATAACACCACTTAGATATCATATTCTGAAAATTGAAAAATGACACCTGGACACGTGAATCGAACCCGGGACCTATGGATTAGTATGCCAATGCCTTTACCACTGAGCTATCCAGGATTCGTCCCGTGCGCATGGTCATTCTTCACTCATAGTTTAAGGCAGAATCTACCAGGTAGCAGTTAAAGTGTTATTTAGTGTTATCTGACCCTTACCCCCTGACAGGTGCCATCGCAGTAGACCCAACAAAATGTTAGCAAAAAAAGTAATATTAAAAAGTGTAGCCTGTACTACTGTCAGGGAATAGTATTTGGAGGTCGAATTTTAATTAACTTAACAATCACACACCTGAAGAATGTAAAGAATTTCTCTATGTATGCAACCAGTTGGGTCTAAATCCTTACCGGCTTCTTGGGTCAGGAGTCAGGCGTGCTAAACTCTCTCCTGATTTCAGCCAGTCGAAAGTGAATAAGTATTGTTGTCGACGTACGCGACACTCACCTAAGCTGTCCCCGTGGCAAAGTAAGCGCGGAGCTCTCTCGCATTACACTTTAACGGTTGACTTGTTGCATATCTTTGTTCTACTGAGCGCGTTTGCAAACGGAAATATTCTAGTTACATAACGCAAGAACTCATGACTGATCTTAAAAACTTGTTGTGGTAGTCCAAGACCAAGGGGAACGGGACCCGACGTCATCCGAGAAGTTATCTTTGTTCGTGTCGCTTTCACTAACTACACTCGAATGACGAAATGAACTGTCTAGGTCTATAAATGGTTCAACAAGGTTTCATTGACGCGAATAATTTTATTGAAGAAGCGTTATTTTTGGCAAAATCTACTGAACTGTGAATGTAATCATCATTTTTAATTTACTTTTTGACTATGGAGAATAAACGGTGGCTAAAAATATGAGCACATTAATTATCTGTCTCATAACCTTAATTAGCTTTCAAAAATAACATCGAAAGGAATACCGGTTATATATTTAATATTTAAAAGAGTTTATTCAACTCCCTCATGAGATTGTTTAATGAATACGTTTGATCGTCGTATTAATAATATAATATTATAATATTTCACGATTACAAATATTAGTTAAAAATTGCTCCTTACTTTTGAATGAGTGTACTTTTATTGCGAGAACAATAGTTGATTTCGCTGAAATATTTTGTTCAAGTTAATTATTATTTAATTCTAGAAGGTTATAAAGATAACTCTTAAGATGAATTATAAACCATACGTACAAGAATTAATTTAGCCACACAATTACATTAAATACTACTAAGAATTGGCATATAATATTCTTAAGTTTGAGAATCCCACATTGAGTTGTTACTTTTGTGAAGTATTAACATTTAACTTTCAATTACTATACGTTTGTAAATGACGTAAGTATTCTTTCTTAAGCTCCAAATTAAATGTACCACTTAAATAATTAACGTTCAGCTCATTTAGTTAGTCAATATAATTTGAATGTCTTGATGTGACCCTGATTAAGGCTATTGTGCTTTGCCTTCTAGGTTTTTGACTTATTAACCTTTAAAATTGTGTAAATCCCTCTATTGTTATTATATTTGCACTACTGACTACCTACGATTCTTAAAAACAAGTTAAAAAGTGTTTCATTGATAACAATACAAACTCGGCTGATCTTGTGACACAACCAGACTCGAACAGTTATATTTCTGTGTGTGGGACAGAGCGAGAGTTCCGAACCATTTATCGAAAGAGCAAGCGACGCGAACAACAGCTATTCATCAGACGAGAGTCACATGATTGTTTTATGACTTTGAGAATGTTGCCGACAGTATGGACATTCAGGTTTCGTTAGATTTCGCAGGTGTTCAAAATCAATTTGTAGCCACTTTAACATTCGTACCATCCACGTGGGATAATAAAATATTCGGAGTAAGGGGTAGCCTTGGCAGTTTCTCACTTCCGCCTCATCTCCTTTATAAAATAATGTTAATAGCAGCTCACACATGTGAAGTATAGTAGAATTTTGCTAGGAAGAAACTTTTATAAAACGCAACAGGACAACCATTAATCACATTTTACTGTATGATAATAATAATAATAATAATTGTATGTGTTGATAATATCTATCATCTATTAAAAGTGATATGACCTGACGTATGAATACGCTGTCTAATAAGGTTCATCCAATGAAAATTTGACTGTACAAATATAAAGGATCATTAAAATTAGCGAGTGGATAGTCATTAGGCCAGATTTGTTATTTGATATATATATATATATATAAACTGTTACACACATTTTAAATGGTCCTTAAATTTCCTAACTGGACAAAAATACAGACTAATTTTGAAATGTTATTAGGGTCCCCTCTTTCTTTTAAAGTAAATTTTTGGTTGGGCAAATTGTACCATTAATACAAAAAATAACAATACCAAAATTTAACTGGCTAAATTATAAACAGCTTATAGTGACTTATAACCAAGAGAATTGAAGCTTTGATTATTTATTTTAATTTAGAAAGTGGTTATTACGTTGCCAAATCCAAGTTCGCCAACTACGGCTACTGAAAAAAAAAATGTACTGTACAAAACACTTTCTCAATTGAATAAAATAAAAGATTGATATCGTATTTGAAGAAATGTTTCCAAATCTTGAAACTCATTAATAGTAAAAAGTTGACATACTTTTTTACAAATGTTTAAAAATCTACCTATATTTAGTTTACGTTTATCTGAAAATTGGCTTTACGGTGCATACAAAAATGGTTAGGTTTTTCAAAAAAGGATCTTGAGATGTAGATTTTCATGAATATCACAAAACACCTGAACTATCTTATAGATTTAATACAAATCTTGTGATTTGGACAAGTAAAAAATTTTAGCTTTGGAGATTTTTCACCTGGGTATGACGACGAATAATACTTATTTTAAATTAAATTAAATATCACACAATACAATTTATATGTAGGCTTAAATACTTCATCTTTGCAATAAAAAGCTAACTATTTAAATTTTGGTAGCATATATATACACATATGTATAAACTAGTAGTAATGGCGAGTTCCAAAATTATATTGATATCAGTTCTATTATTTAGGTTCCTAATTCAGGTTTCAATTCTTGGTTCCAGCGGCCACTTAACCCCACACATTGATCTACAATTTAGTCTCCTCCAATATATGTAAACATGACGTCACTAATACCAACTAGTTAAATATAAATCGTTTCGTTCTAAACAAAATAAAATATGTAATATTTACATTAAATTTTAAGACTACATTCATAGTCATACAACTGTGGCCATACATTCAACTAAAGTATATTCAATTCATTGTTTGTATCTAACCAAATTACAGTTATAGGAGTCTATTCTCTTCAAGGTCACATCCAAAAACTATTGTCACATTTATTATTGTATTGTAGTGTATTCATTTTCGTAGATACCCGGGACACATACAGTAGCCCCACGGCTTCTTTGGTGCTGACTGACAGCTCACAGTTGACTTCTGACAGTCAACATTTAGGTATATACCTAAATTATGACTGTCAGAAGTGAAAGCTGCTAAAAACATGTTTTTGCAGATCATATGGTTCGGCGTAGGGATACATAATTTTGGTCTGGTAACTTTTAAAAGCTGTCAGTCAGCACCAAAGAAGCCGTGGGGCTACTGTAGTAGACTTCTGGTAGCAAGAACCATTTGTCTTAAAGTTACAAACGCTACTAGAACTTCTTTAATATATTCATATATCAAGACATGTGATCTGCAAAGTAGTTTGTATTTTTATAAAAGGTTTGTCTTACCTGAATTTAATTACGGAAACCGTGGAAATGTGGGAATAAACATTACAATGGTGTGAAAGCAGTGAAGTTTTGCGACTACAAATTAATTTAAGTGGTGTATTAAAAGCGTATACGATATAGCTCTAAGAATGAATGATCTGTACATTTATCGTTTCTGGACTTGTAACCATAGAATCAGATATATTGAGTAAATAATAGTTTTGAGAGGCGACATTATTGATTATCTATGGAAACACAAACATTAAATTGACAATGTAATGATCTAATGACCTTAATGCAAATGTTAACAATCCGTGTACAAAGTAAAACTACATCCATTCTATACTAATTAATTCAAGATAATCAGAGTCTAGATCTTCAATAAATGCCCCTTTTCTCATAACCCATAGGGTATAAATACAGTAGTATTTTTTGTAGAAAGATAAACTTAGAACATAATTAGTCAAATTATAACATTTTACAATATTATTATTGTTCCTTAATAGGTATTATTATTATTATTAGCACCGCGTCTTACTACCCGTTCGGTTTATACGCACTTACGCTAATGTGTAATGGTAGGGTGATTGTGAGATGAAATGGAGGACCTACAGTTTAACGTGGAATCCGAACCACGGTGGAGGCCTGGCATTCACAATATGTCTTATAAGAGGTGAAGGAAGGGTTTGGTAATCAGATAAATCTTTGCCGGGACAGAGGATTGAACCCCGGCCGCCATCATAGAAGTCTGACACCTTACCTCTAGACCACCAGGTCACCATTTAATAAGTATTAGTAATATCATTCAAAAGTGACTGCAGCAGATAGCATAACTTTACTTATGAATACTTGAAGGTAGTTCTGGTAACTTCTCTATCTGTCATATAAGGCTCTTCCTATGAGAATCTGACTGTAAATTGACACGTTCAGCATAAGTTAAATAAAAGTTCTTTAAATAAAGTAAAATACTAAATATATTATTTAAATAATCAGCAAGAACGGTTGAGTTATGCTTTACATTGAAGAATATAGAAGAGTAGATTTTTTTTCTGACGTTGAGATTGGTTTACACCTAGGAGAAAAATGATTGTGATCCTAAAAAAAAAAACTCAAGTTTTTGATAAAGATTGGCGTTTAATGACCCCATGAAACAAAAAATGTTTTCGCATTGCCGTCTCTGTCTGCACCTTGGGCTAGACCCGAAACTATTTTACCGATTGGGCTCAAACTTGGTATCTGGGGTTTTCATAATGTCCCCCTCAAAGGTTTTTTGGAATTAGATAGCCAACCCTAAAATTAAGGGTAGTTTACTAAACTGCAAAAAGAGAAAGAGAAAAAATAATTTCTCAAAATTCGTTCTAACAATTTTAATTAAATTTATATCTGGACACTGTCTATCCTCATCATAAACAAGATGGTAATTCTCACTTTCTTATGAAAATGGCTTTGAGGATACCTACCATAGGGGACATTTTCCAATTTTCATCATTTCTCCACAAGTATTTGAGACACAAAATAACTTATCATTTTAAAAGTGTAGTGCTAATATTTGTATGCTTTTATTTGAAATATATTTTTATAAAACCAACAATTTCTGAGATATTAGCAAATATATAATTATGCTTTTTAATTATTCAGGTCTTTGAAAATTAATTTTATTATTATGCTCTTTGGTGGACAAAGATGTTTCTCTTTTCTCAATTTTCCTGTAACGATGTTCCTAGTTTCTAATGCCATAGAGTAAGTAACAGTGTATATTATTGCATTTGTGGGTAGTATTTCTACAACAATATATAGACCCATTTATTTCGTTTCACAAATCTTAAAAGAGTTTTTAGTAAATGTATATTTTAAGATAAAAGTGAAAAGAAGTCTGTGCAGTGCGCCATACAATTTGTATTCACATTTTTTTTAAATAACAAAATATTTCGAGAAGAACTGAAACGCTCTTTAAAGCAGTGATCTTCAACCCGCAGCCCTCGGACAAATTTTATAACCAACACATTTCTGTTTAAAAATTCTGTAAGATACTTTTTTTTTCTTCAAATTCTAGTGTGGGAATTTTATCGATGCGTATGCAACACGTGACAACTCTGAAATTCGAGTTCAAACATCTGGCCGATTTCCAGCACCCTGACTCCCTCCCCTCTCAGTACGCGTCACTCTTTTGTGGTGTGGCGGGGTGTTGTTTGTACATACATTGTTTAGTACATTACTTTTTGTATTCAGTTTTTAACAATGCCTGCAAGCACAAGAAAAGTTAAAAATTAGGGAAGTGTGTTCAATGAGAAGTGGACAAATTTGTATTTCTTTGTAAATATTGTAATGAAAATTAAAAGAGAAGAATGTTTATTATATAATTTTATATAATTTAATTTGTCTAGTATCAAGTATCTTCTGGATCTTGTTTATGTAACAATAGTTAACATAAATATTTATAAAGATTGTGTTTTTGTTGGGCGCCATCCCTAGTATCTAGGAAAAAAATAATCAAAAAGAAATACATTTACCTCGGCTAATTCAGACAGTGGCACGACGACTCTCAATACTCGAGACCACTGGGGAATACTTAAAATAAAACATGAGCAATTTAGATAAAAATTGATTGTTGAAATAAAATGTAATTTAGACTACAATAAAAATAAATGTATAAAATAACAATTGTTGGCACTTTTGTGGATTTATTGTTGTTTCCTTTTTACCACATTCCAATCCTACCTATAGAATTCCGTATAATTCTAATTATAATTTAACAAAGTATAAAATAGTATTGTTGAAACCAAAAATAAATATATATATATATAATCAAAAAATTAATAATTAGACATAAAATAAAATGTTACTTAATTCTCTGCATTAGCCAGTCTTTCTGAAAGTTCGTAAATGATTTCTGATTTTGATAAGAGAAAAGAAAAAAAAATCATAATAATTTAAAGTTGAAGAGTTGGCTGGACCTCACCCATGAATTAGTCCATATTGAAACACCATCTTCAGAAATTTGTTTCACTTTAGTAATGCAAATTCTTTCACAATTTAAACGAAAATAAACAGTCTAGTTCTTTCACACGTACTTAGCTTTCCATTTTTGCTACTTGTACTTTAATTTATAACCTTTAATTCACTTTAAAATAAATTAAATTAAGAGCTCCACAGATTTGGCTCCATGATAGACCAACACCGAGGAAGAAAGACCCAGTCTCCTCTAGATAGTCTTCCACAAATCAAATTTTAAAATGTTCTATTCTTTACTTCCAAGTCAAAAGAGAAAACTAATATATAAAAACAAAAGATAAAATGTTGACTATTGACTAGGGATAAAAATCAAATACAATGGAAGTTTAATATAAATATTGAAATATAATGAATGTGAACAATGTTTTCATAAAAGAACTGAATGTTTATTTCTATCTGTCAAAATTTAAAAGCGGGCTAGTTTTAAGTTATTTACATCTGCCTTGTCTCTTTTTTTTTCTTCTTCTTTTACAATCACGAGATCCGCCACTCACTTGTTTGATAGAACTGCGCATGCGTTGAAAACAATCATGGTCGACGTTGAAAATGAATACAAGAGTCAAACACACTTCTTAGAAGAAGAATTAATATGTTTAATAAAAGGTAAGTGTTCTTCCTTAAATCAAAATTCCTTATTTTAATTATTTAAAACAATGTTTTACGTTGTTCCTTGCATCCTTTTATTTTATTAAATGGATGTAAATAGATTTATTAGACAGGCCGGTGACACAGCGGCCGAACTTTGAAGTCCTTAATTTTATACAAAAATAAATTGGAAATTATTCACAAGAATTATAAAAATATAGGGAAATACAAGGAAGGGTGGCACATTACATCACAATATTAAAGAGAAACCAGTTTGTTTCCTTTGTAGTGACAAGGTACAGTAGCCTCATGGCTTCTTTGGTGCTGACTGACAGCTCACAGCAGACTTCTGACAATCAACATTTAGGTATATACCTAAATTTTGAATGCCAGAGGTGACAGCTACTAAACACATGTTTTTGAAGATCATATGGTTCGGCATAGGGATACATAATTTGGCCTGGTAACTTTTCAAAGCCGTCAGCTGTCAGTCAGCACCAAAGAAGCCATGGGGCTACTGTAGCGGTGTTGAAGGAATACAATTTAAAGTGGCACTACGACTCGAAGCTCTCATTTAATATGGATTCAGTTAAAGGGCAACTGATATCAGATAAAGTAGTCGATTTGAAGAAAAAACTGCAATTTGAACAAACGTCATTTAAGAAACAGAATGTTGAAAGTGAATTAAGTGATAGGGCAAGTTATATTATATCTGAGAAAATAGCTTTGAAATTAAAGCCATTTACAGATGGTGAATTTTTAAAAACTGTATGGATTCGGCCGCTGAAGATCTGTGTCCATCACAAACACATTTGTTTTCAAAAGTTTGCTTGTCAGTAGTTATTGTGGCCAAACGGAATTAAGAATTAGCGAGTGATGTTGAGAATACACCTAAATAACATGCTTATCAGTTTGTGTTTTATTTATTGGACCCAATTGAGAGTACTGACTTTATAGACAGTGCCTAGTTGGATATTTTTACCAGGGAAATTCACAATGACTCTGCCATGACAGAAGAAATGACCGCTCATATTCCAATGGGTGACACTACTAAAGGCAGTGATATTTTTAATGCCGTCTATTCAACTTTGAAACTATACGATCTACAGTTGATCAAGCTCTCCGGAGTAGATACTGACGGAGCTCCTGAAATGGCAGGGGAAAATGAAGGTGTTTTAGCACTAATAAGAAAAAAAAAGAGCTAGTACTGCTACATGTCAAAATGGCAACTTCATACAATATCATTGCATTATACACCAAGAGAACTTGTGTGCTAAAAGTGTATGCTTCAAATATGTTTTGAAAGATATAACAAAAATAGTAAACTTAATCAGATCCCATGGATTGAACCACAATATATTTGATACATTCCTTAAGGATATGGACTCGGAGTACGGTGATGTACTCTACTACAAAGAGGTTCACTGGATCAGCAGAGCTAAGGTACTGAAGAGAGTTTTCGACCTGAAAGAAGAAATTCGCGAATTAATGGCAAGTAAGGGCAAGCCTGTCCATCAGTTCAACTACTCTGGATGGATGGCTGATTTGGTATATCTTACTGATATATCTATGCACCTAAACGACATGAACATACGACTACAAGGTAAGAACAGTTTAGTACATAACCTCTTTGATCAAGTGAAGTCATTTGAAAACAAACTTCGTCTGTGGGAATTTTAACTACAAAAAGGTGAATTAACATACTTCCCAAAACTATCCCAATGTGAAGTTTGTAACGACGAAAAATACATTACTGTACTCACTGATATAAAGTCCGATTTTGACACGCGTTTATAAGATATCAAATCCAATGAAAAATTGTTTAACATATTTTCCACTTCATTTAATGTTGAGGTTGAGGACGCGCTGAGCACTGTGCAAATAGAGATTATTGAGTTGCAATGTAATACATATTTAAAATAGAAATATATGAATGTTGTTCTCTGACATTTTACTCAAAATATGTCGAAGAAAAACAATTTCCAAACCTCCGAACTAAAGCTACGCTCACAGAATTCCTCTTTGGCAATACCTGCAACTGTGAACAACTTTTTTCAAGAACGAACATTGTGAAGTAGAAATTGAGGAACCGACTGACTGACGCCCACTTAAAAAGCTACCTTCGAATTAATACTTCTGGCATTAAAGCCAATTTTGATAAATTAACCAAGAAAGAGTGGTGCCAAATGTCTCACTAAAGTTAAACTCAAAAACCATTTTAAAAACACTGTTTTTTTTATACCAGTTAATTTTATATAGAATAAACTTAGCTTTAAACTTTAATTTTCACATTTTTTCTATGATTCATTTAAGATTTTAGGTTATTTTAACAGTATGGCAAAATTTATTCGTATTGACGGGTCCTCAATCAATATTTTTTTCCCTAACTTTTACCCTGAAATTCTATTCTTAATTGTTCTGGTATTTCTTAATGCTTTTTCATCTTATGATTTTCTAAAAATTTCCTTTATCAATCTTTCATAATAATGTCTTTTAACATCTAAGTAATCTAACTTTTTCTAACAACCTTAATTGTCACTAAGTACGTTCCTTTCTAATATATTTACATTTCTCCTTACTAAATTGAATATGAATATAGCAACAATTTTGTTTTGTTTTACATCAACCACGTTAATGCTTAAATTTTGGGATATCATATCCCAAGCATTCACCTTTTTATTCCTTGAAAAATATGCAAAGATTGTTTTAAATTCCACAATATGGGAAATCGTTTATATTCATCTATTAATTTCAAAGCTAATTCATTGCTCCATCCCGTTTTGAAAATGTGACATATTCTAAACACCTTTTATCTTCAAGATTATCGTCCACATCACGGCCCACACTGGGGACTGTGTGCACGCTCAATTCTTTTATCTTTTCGTTGAAACCGACCGACCGACCGACCGGCGGATCGAGTTCGTGTGCGTAAAGACGCGTGCGCACATGTTTTAATCCGGTTCCCATCTGACCATTTTTGCGCGTAAAGATGCGTGCGCACATGTTTTCATCCGGTTCCCATCTGACCATTTTTGCGCGCAGACCGTAAGTGCGCGTAAAGACTCGTGCGCACATGTTTTCATCCGGTTCCCATCTGACCATTTTTGCGCGCAGATCTAAGTGCGCGTAAATATACTGGAGTCATTACACAGGTTAGAACGTTCGATAAAGTGATGTTCCTGAGTTACCTGAGATTTGGGGTGAAGTAAAGTTAATTTCACCATTTGTTCTTTTCTCTCGCATCCTATGCTATGTTCAGCTTAGGTTTGGATGAAAGCCTCCATTAATTCAGTAAAAGTTGGCCAGATAGTAGTCTGCACACCGAGTACAGGTCTCAGTCTGCAAATTCTTTATAATTATTGATTATACAAAAGGGAGTTTATATAGTTTTGTCCAAATCTCTGATATTTTATTATTATTATTTATTTTATTTAAATCATAGAACTAGTAGCTGTATATGATGTACTCGCTTTTCTCGCTGGGGGCTCCGCCCCTAAACCCCCAGTGAGTTTTATTTGCAAGTTGATGTAAACTAATGTAATTACAGAGCCGTTTTTTGGTAGGTCTTACCGTTTAGCCACAAGAGACCTCCAAAGAAAGGTCCGCACCAGTAGTAAGAAAAGGGTCATACCATTACACAAAAGAAATCTTAATTGGTGAACAAAGGGCCAATTAAGGGCTAGGGGGGTGGGG
>CABFVX010004894.1:0-38518 GCA_902151425.1 Timema shepardi
ACAAGATGTCTTGTCAGAGGTGAAGGAAGGGTTTGGTAATCAGATAAATCTGTGCCGGGACCGAGGATTGAACCCCGGTCGCCAGTTTTTAATAAGAACTCACGCTTTGATTTACTTAGCTATTCAGATATATTTACTTCTCTTCATAAACAAAATAGTTATATGAATTCACGTGTACCGTTTAAGTATTAATGATCGACAATGTCAACTAAGTGGCGTGTCGTGGAGTGTTGCAAGGGAAGTAAATCTAGTTAAAAATAGTTCATGTGATATGTTTTCACCCACTTGGGCCCTATTTTATCAGTAATACATATGATCTGCTCCACATTCCTCTACACCTGACCAATGAGTGTTCCACCGAAGGGGGGTGAACCATTCACAAATACAGTTTATATTAATACTGCTTACCTTGGCAACACTTCACGACACGCCACTGAATAACACATTGGCGGACAAATGGATTACACGTCAAGCTCATCTAGTCTGATTCGTGGGACGTTAGGGGTTCAAATCTCGGCTGGGTTTACTGACAGTAAATAGTATTTTCAATCCCTCTCCATGAAAACGTGTGCACTATGTATTCCTCGCCCTTAGCTTGTTAGTATAGGTATTATTACATCCCGGACGGGTAGTAAGACGTGGTGGGGTGCACGGGTGAAACATAATTAGAAAAGCTAGATGTAACTACTGGTTCCGTCTCTCCCTTTGCTAAACGTGTTGGTGATTCCCCCGCACCAGCGACATCAGACAATCAGCTCGCCTCAGGCCCTTATCGTGTTTAAACAGCCGTGTAAAAACAAGGGGAGGGTGGGTTCTATTTCCAAGTGTGGGCGATGCAGTGTCCTACAGGAGTCGGAGGAAGAGCGAGAAAAAGAGTCCTTTGAGCTGTTTCAAAAGGTCGCCGCACTCGTCCGACTCGGACCACAAGAGAGAAATGTTCATTGCTTATAGCAGAGCACAACTTCCCAGTAGAGTTACAGTTCGTCCTGCCAAAAGAAGTATATGGTTAGTGTTTTAGTTAGATAAAACAGTCCTGATAGATTTTTTTAGGCTACCTCGCATTTCTCATTTTATTCTTGCCGGAATTTTAATTTATCATATTTGAATTTACCTGGATTAAATTACCGTCTTCGTACAGTGCCGTAGTAGATTTTTCCAGATAACGCTTTGTTTAACCCAACTTGCGTCGAACTCAGAGTTTCCTGAGTACATGAACAAAATAACACAGTAAATTAATCTTTACTATCTTCTAGGAGTTAGCTTCAAAATGTTGAGGTCAAAGGTCAAATCTCCTTTGGTTGGAATTAGATATGCACAATGACCTTAGAATCTTTGGAAAATTTCCAAGTAAGAAGAAACTTTAGAAATATTTTTAATGGAAATATCTCACTAAATAATATAACATATTCCAATATTAGTCGATTTGATGGATAGAAAACCTAGAAATGTTATATCCTATAAACTTTTATGATCGATTTGTACCCCTAGGGAGTCCTTGAACAAATTCAAATCGATTGTAGAATCGACAATATTGGGCAACTACAGCAAAATCCCCATAAATCCAAAATTGCCATCCAAAAAAAGTGTAAATTTAATTATCCTGGCTTATAATACACCTAGAAAGGTAATTTTTGTTTTAAATATATTCAGGCTTTCATCGGGCATTTCATTTTACATCGTTTACAAACAAAAGAAAACACGGCGGCCATATCACAAGATAGTCTTCGCTAGGTTACTTGTAAATAAGTGATGTGTAAATATTCCACTCTTCTGTATATTTTATATATTATTTTATCAAGGTGTCATTTGTTGGATGCAATGAAAGCCTCATGAAAGGATTCTGTTTGGATGTGTATGTTGCTTCAACATACGGGGGAGTGACTGGTATCTTCAACTGCAAGTTCTGGATGAAGGCAATGAGAACTTTCCGTGGCGTATCAGTGGTTATATTGGACTATGTTTTGTCAATTGGACGGAATATATTTGAGGAAATACAAATTTACCTGGAAACAGCCCGTCAACGTTCCACTAGTCAACATTGGGTAGACAACTTTCTTCGGCCAACGCTATGTGTTCACCAATTTGAGACAACGGAAAGAGAGGGTTGCTTCCATCTGAAGCTACTGATTCTGGAGCGCATGCTCAAGTATTTTTTCCTTGCTGATCACATGCACGTTACATATCTCAATGACTACTCGAGATACGTACACTACCCGCAGAAGTTCTGACAGACCTACATTCCGGCGCATTTGTGTTACGTCATCACGATGGATATTGGAATGCTGTATAGGGTGACCAGTTTGGCGAGCAAACTGCCATAAAACTTGGCGAGGCCACTCTGAAAGGCATGACCTTGTTTGCTGAATTCGTCACCGAGTAGAACGATGAGTTACCTATAGCTGTGCACCTTGCAGAACACGTGGACAATATCTACTGTGCTGATCCATCATGTCACTATGTACAGAAACAACACACTGAAGAACTGAAACACAGGTGTGTCTTGGATGCAGAATATCGTTATAATATTGCTGCAGAGGTCAACAAGTATCATCATCCATTGGAAGATAAGCGACCTATTTTGTACAAGCCAGTCACAGGAGAAGTTACCACCAATGAGGTGGACGTGGCCGATTCGTTGACAATAGGAGAATAGATGACAATTAACTACATCGGTAGCTTTCATAATGGGTTCCATTCCCCTGCCATTAGTCCTATTAAGACATTGGACCTTTTGAAGAATCAGAAGAAGGCAAAATACTGCAAAGTATTGCCAGTCGTCGATTCGGAAAACATTTTTCTTCGGTTACTGATGATTGGTCAGAGACGAAACATAGACCTTCAATCATTCTTTGTTTATGAACTTTGTTAAATTCCTCCTTCACTCATTGATGCACAGGGTTGTCTAAGGAAAGGCAATAAATCGTCATTTGCCAAATGACTTGGTGTAATGGATATTTCACCTGATGACTCTGATATTGTAAATGTTGGCATTTCACACTTGTTCGACCATATTGTTTGGCCGCATCATGGCACTCCATCCGATCTCATCACCTAGATCAAGGGTAGTTTGAGTCGCTATCCTGATACTGAGAAATTCATCGTCTTCGACAAACACAAAGATGTATCGACCAAGGACCATGAAATAATAGGCCTATCTGGTTAAATTGCAATCGATTATAATCTCATCAACCCCAGCTCTCTTCCAGAAAGAGGTGCAATAATTAAGAGCAAGTGCAACAATAAAAGAAGACTAGCAAGTGTGTTGGGTTCATTAATTTCGTTTTGGAGAAAATGCCAAGGTTGAGACTAATGATGATGCTACCTTTAGTCATAATGAGGCAGACGTATCCATCATATCGTTTGTCCTTGACGATTCAAGCCATTATAAAGGTGTTATGAGTCCGTGTTGTGAGTGACGGCACAGATGTGCTTGTTCTACTTGTCTATTGGGTATATCGGGAACATCTATATTCCAGAGTGCAGATGGAACGGTGCTAGATATCAGTGGAACCTGTGCTAAGCTTGGACCAAAATATCTACTATTACTTGGCATACATGCCTTCAGCGGCTGTGACATGACCTGGTATCCATTCAGTAAAGGAAAAGGAAATGCACTGAAAACGTCGCTTGCAGGGGAATTTAACGGGTTAGCTGATGTGCTGGGAGAAGTTGACGCTACATTGGAGGCTCTAATGGAGCCCACTTCATTGCCTTATATGGTGAATCACCAGAGACATCGCTGGAGTCTGCTTGATTCGAACTATTCACAAATAAGAATAAAAGTTACAAAATCATGGCCTTACCTCCAACCTCCCTCCACATGTTGCAGCATGTTCTTTGGGCCCATCTTCAGGTGATGCTGTGGAAAGTTTGCAGCCAGAGTGTGCCCCCAGATTAATCGGGTGATATAACTCAATTCGGGTGGAGTTAAAGGATGGAATACCAGCTCCTGTTACTGCTAATGCTGACACAGCCCCGCCGGAGCTCATTGATACACTTATGTCAGTGTAAGGCACAAGGCAAGCTCTGTGGCAGTAAGGCTCGCGGATGCCACAAGTAACGTATTTCGCACACATCTTATTACTACTGCTCCGGCAAATAATTATGTTTAGATCCATTCACTAAAAGAGTGAAATCTGTAGCAACGAATGAAACTTGTTCAGCGGTTTATTTTATTATCTAAAAGTTTGTGTGTACATAATCCAAAGAGCATTTGCTCACTTGAGGAATATAAGCTTTACATCAACAATTTGTATACAGGATTTAAAAAATATTGTTACGTAGTTATTCTATATTATGAATCATGTATAACTTTTTATAATGTTACAAAGCATAAAATTAGAGATTATGAAGAATGCTTAAAAAATATATGAGTTGATTATTGGCAAAATAAGAATGAAGCAATATACTAATTAAAGCAAGAATTTGCATATAAGTTAATTCTATTTGATTCTAATTGATCAAGACAAGTCTGAAGATATGGTCCGAGATGATGATGTTTATTCTCCTAAGGATGAGGATTATTATGAAGATTGCAATCAGGATGAATCTGATTAATACGATAATTTGGATGATGAGGGGCAGTAAATCCATTATTATCATTATTTACTGTAACACATATTTATTTTGTGCGACAATAATTTAAAAAAAAAGAATAATTTTGTATTTACATTTTAATTAGTGCCTATCATTTATTTAAACTCAATACGCCATTCATAGGCGTGTTGTATAATTTGTAATAACGTCTCACATGTACTGTACATTATACTTATTAGGGCGGCCATCTTGTTATATGGCCGCTATATTTTCTTTTGTTCGTAAATTATCTAAAATAAAATGCCTGATGAAAACCTGAATGGATTTAAAACAAGAAAAAAAATGAAATTTCTAGTTGTTTTACAAGCCGAGATAATTAAATTTACGCTATTTTGGACGGCCCTCCTGGATTTATGGATGTTGCTGTAGTTGGTCAATATTGTTGAGCCTACGGCCGATTTTAATTTTCTCAAGGACCCCTCAGGAATACAAATCAATCATAGAAGTTTATAGGATAAAACATTTCTAGGTTCGGTGGACAAATCGACAATATACAGGTAGTTTTAGAACAGCCGCTAGAGTGTGACAAGACGGTATTTCAACAAAGACGTGTGGTTAAATTATGACGATTTAAAAAATTAAAAGTAACTTTATGTGACAACACCATAGACTTTATATTCGAATTCACCTTTGCTTCAAATTATAAAAAATACTCTTCGCACACCCTTATTATATTATATATAATGTGACTTTCATACACCCCTGTTATATTATGCATAATGTGCCCTTCACACACCCCTATTATATTATGCATAATGTGCCCTTCACACACTTACTATATTATATATATATATATACATATAAACACACGTGACGCAATCAGCGATTCGCTCACCCAAACTCATCAACTCCTCTCACATTGACACATTGATGTTTGTTTATAACCGAAGTTTGTCACAAGTGTGTTTCACGGATTTATATTAAAACTGATATTGTATCACTGAGGGTTATTTGTGTTTCGGTCGTCCGGTTCTTTAATCCGGTGTAAACAAGGGGTACGGATAGTAAAGTTAGATTCTAAGATAGCATGTGCCCTCATTTTATAGAAGGAGGCGTGGAGGAACTAATTTTTTTTTTTAAAGTCGGTCTACTCTGTTGAGTTCGAGCCCCAGTCTACTGATTACCAGCAATCCGGTATGTTCCGGGACTGACGTATTTAACTGCGTAACAACCGGTGCAGCAAGATTCATGAAAGAAAATCATTAATTTAAATTTATGTGCTGTAAGATTCAATTACAATAAAAAAATCAATTGAATTTGAAATCGTTGAAGCTCATTTTTATTTAAAACATTTCAATAAAACCTATAAAAGTGAGAAAGTAGGAAATTTATACTGAATGAATAAGTTAATTAATGGGAAACCCAGGAGATGCAGAGAAGCTGTTGGCTCTCAAAACGCCGTTTGATACGCTCTTACGCAACTCTTTATACAGTTATGTAGAGCGGGTGTAATAGTCAGTAAGTATCAGGCTGAGGCCACAGTTCTTGCGTCATCATTGGAAGTATTTTTATTTTTCAAAAATACGCCATTACCAGTGGATTGTGCAGCCAATTTCGCAATTTATGCTAAAGTCTTGTTATTGTAGTTTCCTAAGCTTACGTAAAACAAGAATGATTCTACAGTCGAGTCTAGAGGAATTCAGCAGAAAAGCTTCAAAAATCGGGTTAGGCTATTTTAGAGACGACCCTAAATATCTGAACTTTTGCTTTATTTGCACTCTTATTTCCCCAACCTTTGCTGAACCCTCATTTTGCGCTTTTATCGACAGTTTCATGACCTTAGTTTTTTATTTATTGATGTTTAATCCAACTTTTTTCTGCTCTTTCAGCTACTATATAATTTCTTCTTCTTCTGCCATTACTGAGATATCCTCTATACACGCCAACCATTTATTATTTCCATTGAACATGACCCCTTTGCTGTTCTTATAAATCTATCCTAGAACTATTTATAGAACTAGGTTGAACAGTATTGTCGTAGTAATATTCTCCTGCCGTACTCCGGTTTATATCTTCATCTATCTTGAGAATGCGCTGTATTTATAAATTTGTGTCCTTCCTAGTTTATATGGACTTGTAATCTCTTTCATCACGCTGTACAAGTTTTATACGAGTGCTGACATATGCTTTGGAACATTCTACGAACGTAGTCATGATTGCTTTGTCGAGCGCTTTCTTCAAAGTTGTCTCATTGTAAGAATACGATCCGTATTGCTCCTCAGAGCTCTACAAACAGATTGATATTCTCCTATCTCTTTACGTGCTGCTACAACTAACTCACATACGTGATGTTACAACTACCTCACAATACGTGCTGCTACAACTACCTCACACACGTACTGCTACAACTACCTCACACACGTGCTGCTACAACTACCTCACACACGTGCTGCTACAACTACCTCACATACGTGCTGCTACAACTAACTCACATACGTGATGTTACAACTACCTTACATACGTGCTGTTACAACTACCTCACATACGTGCTGCTACAACTACCTCACACACGTACTGCTACAACTACCTTACATTACGTGCTGTTACAACTACCTTACATACGTGCTGTTACAACTACCTCACATACGTGCTGCTACAACTACCTCACATTACGTGCTGCTACAACTACCTCACATACGTACTGCTACAACTACCTCACATACGTGCTGCTACAACTACCTCACACACGTACTGCTACAACTACCTCACATACGTGCTGCTACAACTACCTCACATACGTGCTGTTACAACTACCTTACACACGTGCTGCTACAACTACCTCACATTACGTGCTGCTATAACTACCTCACATACGTTCTGCTACAACTACCTCACACATTACGTTCTGCTACAACTACCTCACATTACGTGCTGCTACAACTACCTCACATTACGTGCTGCTACAACTACCTCGCATACGTGCTGCTACAATACGTGCTGCTACAACTACCTCACACATTACGTACTGCTACAACTACCTCACACATTACGTGCTGCTACAACTACCTCACAATACGTACTGCTACAACTACCTCACACACGTGCTGCTACAACTACATCACATTACGTGCTGTTACAACTACCTCACATTACGTGCTTCTACAACTACCTCACAATACATCCTGCTACAACTACATCACATACGTGCTGCTAAAACTACCTCACAATACGTGCTGCTAAAACTACCTCACATTACGTGCTGCAACAACTACCTCACACATTACGTACTGCTACAACTACCTCACATACGTGCTGCTACAACTACCTCACATACGTTCTGCTACAACTACCTCACATACGTGCTGCTACAACTACCTCACAATACGTGCTGCTACAACTACCTCACACATTACGTACTGCTACAACTACCTCACATAAGTGCTGCTACAACTACCTCACATACGTGCTGCTACAACTACCTCACACATTACGTGCTGCTACAACTACCTCACACATTACATTCTGCTACAACTACCTCACATACGTGCTGCTACAACTACCTCACATACGTGCTGTTACAACTACCTTACATACGTGCTGTTACAACTACCTACACATACGTGCTGCTACAACTACCTCACATTACGTGCTGCTACAACTACCTCACATACGTACTGCTACAACTACCTCACATACGTGCTGCTACAACTACCTCACATACGTGCTGCTACAACTACCTCACATTACGTGCTGCTACAACTACCTCACATTACGTGCTGCTACAACTACCTCACATTACGTGCTGCTACAACTACCTCACATACGTGCTGCTACAACTACCTCACATTACGTGCTGCTACAACTACATCACATTACGTGCTGCTACAACTACCTCACACATTACGTGCTGCTACAACTACCTCACATTACGTGCTGCTACAACTACCTCACACATTACGTGCTGTTACAACTACCTCACATACGTGCTGCTACAACTACCTCACATTACGTGCTTCTAAAGGTTTTATTTCTTATTCCAAGGAATGAACTCTGCGCCTATTAATCTCAATGAAACCGTGAAGCAGGCTGATATTACTAAAGAGGGATGAATATTAAATTACACTCTGGGGTAGAATAAGGGGTGAAAACGTGTGTGGGGCGGGGCAGGAGAAATGATGTAGTAATAACTTAACGAGAAGAGGGAGATAAAAGTGTAAGGGGTCATATGAACGACAAAATGGCGTGGCGGGTATTCTCGCCCATAAAATATAAATATGCGACTACCGGAATAAGAAAAAAATATAGAAGGGGAGGAACGATCCAGGAACCTTTTATCGTCATGTATCACGACAACTGACGCCGGGAAGCCTCGTTGGCGAAAATATAATGCTAGCTTGGGTGAAGAGGGGTTGAGTTGGGGGAAGGGGGTGTAGTAAGTAGACTGATCGCTCCCGATCAGAAACTGTGCGATCGTTTGAAGCCGATCGATCGAGTGAAGCCGATCGATCGAGTGACTTAGCGAGGGGATGGTTGGTGGCTTCTGATACTGATCGGATATTAGCTTGGTGCGCGCATTACTACCCGTCCGAGCTATACACATATTTACACTAACGGAACGGAGATGAGGAAGTTAGAGTCCAAACAAAATGCACCCACATTCGTGTGGAGGGAGATTGGAAAATATTTTACGAAAAAACTTAATCAATACACCTTGTCATGATTCAAACCTTGAGTCTAGTCTATTACGAGAATGCACGTCTTATACTGTATGATCATTATTATTATTATTATTATTAGCACCGCTTCTTACTACCCGTTCGGGCTATACGCACTCACGCTAATGTGTAATGGTAGGGTGATTGTGAGATGAAATGGAGGACCTACAGTTTAACGTGGAATCCGAACCACGGTGGAGGCCCGGCATTCCCCACATTCACAAGATGTCTTGTCAGAGGTGAAGGAAGGGTTTGGTAATCAGATAAATCTTTGCCGGGACCAAGGATTGAACCCTGGCCGCCAGCATAGAAGTCTGACACCTCACCCCTAGACCGCCAGGTCACATTTGTATGATCATTGATGCGGGTAATGTATTATCTTAGATGTAGAAAATGTTTCAAAAATTGTGTATAACACTTTCCGTTATTTTGGATATTATTTAAAAAAAAATAAGATAGTGAAATGCGTTCCAATATATCTACTATGTAGTTTTATATTGAAACAAAATTTTTGATACATTTTTATAAACAATAAAGGGGCAATTAAAGTGATTAATTTTGATGACATTTAATTTAACTGGCCAAAAGAATCGATGGTAATATAATTGAAAAGCAAATATAAACCATTTGAAACCTTTAGTGATGCTAGGAAAGTTCGTGACACAAATGTATCTAGTTTTTTTTCATGGCACGTTATTTTATTATTTTACTACTATCAAGCCACATGGCTGACTCACTCACTAACATGAATGTTTACCCACTTCCAGAGGAGCTAGAAACTTGAAATTTGGCAGAATTATAGCTTCTAGCCTGTAACCGAAGAGAAAATTCTAAAAAGTTGAAAATAAAAAGTTTAACCCCCGAAAAAATCAAAACGGCGGAGCAACTTTATAGTCGGCGCGGACCTTTCTTTGGAGGTCTCTTGTGTCTAAACGGTAAGACCTATCAAAAAACGTATCTGGAATTACATTAGTTTACATACACTTTCAAAGATAGCCCACAGGGGGTTTGGGGGCGGAGCCTCCAACGAGCAAAGCGAGTTCTCACATTAAGGAATTACTACAATCGTAAAGTGTTAACGTTGAGACTATGTTGAAGTTTGACGTTTTATCTTCTCTTGAATTTAAAATTCTTACAATTTGGTCTGTCTGTCTGTCTTTCCCTAGAGCTACAGCTGAGACGTTTTGATGGGTTTAGTTCAAACTTGATATTTAGATGCTGTGATTCTGATTTTATCTTTAAAACAACAGTTGGTTATTAAAAATTGATTTTATTAAAAACAGATTAAACGGGTATAGCGAGTTTGTTTAAAATGTACATCGGAGATTGTTTTACCTTTTTATAAGATTTTGTAGGTTGTGTTTATCTTAAAAATAAAATCATTTAAGGATAGTTTACTGATGGCCGTTTTTTGAACATTTTAATTTCTTATAAACTGCTTTAACAGGTTTGTTATTGGTGACCTGGCGGTCTAGGGGTAAGGTGTCAGACTTCTATGCTGGTGGCCGGGGTTCAATCCTCGGTCCCAGCACAGATTTATCTGATTACCAAACCCTTCCTTCACCTCTGACAAGACATCTTGTGAATGTGGGGAATGCCGGGCCTCCACCGTGGTTCGGATTCCACGTTAAGCTGTAGGTCCTCCATTTCATCTCACAATCACCCTACCATTACACATTAGCGTAAGTGCGTATAACCCGAACGGGTAGTAAGACGCGGCGCTAATAATAATAATAATAATAATAATAATAATAATAATAATAATAATAATAATAACAGGTTTGTTTAGATACTGTGTCTAAAGAGTGTTTACTATGAGTAAAGAATAATAGTTTTGTTCTTACTATAAAACATATTCATGGATGGTGCACTGACAACCTATTTATGAAAGTCTTATCACTTATAGATAAATATTAATCTGGACAATAATTATTTTTATCTGATCAATAAGTTAAAAGTGCGTCTTATGACCGCCAGATAGCATTTATGTTCCAAATAAAATGTATTTATCCATCACATTTTTATAGGGAAGTTTAAGTACCTGATAAATTTGATCTAAAAGTTAAAATGGGCGCTACCATAGTGACGCGTTGTTTTTCATGAGGTTATGGCTATCAGAATCTGCTTTTAGGTTAGAATCTTGGCTCACGTGTTTAGTAGGCACAGACACAGTTTCTAACTATATGTAAAGTTAGAACATTTATTTAACACTTTTATAAAAACTGGTAAGCTATTTTTAGATTTATAGTTTTATATAAGAATAAATTATTTTTTAAATGCGATTACAATAAATTATATTTTGTAAGTGTTGTACCAAACTATTTATCACATTTTGGCAGATACCGCAATTATTACTTGAAATACGACATAGCTTATGCACCCACGTGACGCCATCTGTTTCCTCGCACTCGTTTAGCCGCCATTATTTAACAAATGTTGAGCGTTGTAGCCACTAGCAAGGTTGTAGCGGTAGCAGCAGGGTTTATACGCATGCGCGCACCAGTAAAAAGGGTACCCATGATTTGGCCTAGAGTGAAGTTCTCCTCATTTTCGTCAAAATGTTTACCAGTGACAATGTTATATATTTTGTCTTGTGCGTTATTTAAATCAAACGGAATTTTTCGTTAAATGATGAAATCCATGACGCCTTCGATGTTTTTCTTATCTGAATGAGTTAAAGTGGGTGAGAATGAATTATCCAACGTGTACTCCTCATAATATTGGAGACCACACATCTTTCTTTAGAAACGACTAATGCATAATTAATTATGTTTAATGACGTATATTTGTGCAACTGCTTGCTTCTGAGTGGTAATTTATACGATGCCTCCATATGAGCCTTAGCAGGTTTGTTATAGACCTGCTCAGGAGTTTGGTCCATTCTGACACTACTAAAATGTCTAGTTTCACGATGAACAACAAAAGATGCCCTTCGCAAACGACGCATAAAGGGTGGGATGAAATTCTTTCATTTGCTTGCAATCTTCAAGATGTACAGCCCCCATCTTGCATAATTTAGTTTTACATATGAAAGAACAAAGGAAGCGCTCTTTGGGATGCTAACACATGTAAATCTCGGTCTGCCCGTGTCATGTTGAAGTGCCCATATGCTTTATAAATATTATAATACGCTCTAATTCAAATGATATTGCTATCAATGTGATGTTACAATATGTGAATAAAGTGTGATTAGTTGTATTGCCACGAACAAGAGCTTTCGTTTGATACCAATCTTTGGTTACATTACAAGTTAAATGTTGTTAAACGTTTAAAACCATGGATTATATTTGGTGGCCATTTTTGTAAAAAAAAAACACTGACGACATTCGGGTCATGCACCCAAGATGGACAACATCACTAGACACATATGTAATGATATCTGAAAAGAAAACCTCCATACGCAAACTAATACTACCGTTTCAAAATATATAAGTCTTTTCTCAATGTACTACGTCCCAAGGTATAGCAGCACGTCCATTAACCTGCATCACCACTTTTGTATGTTGTACTTTTTACAATGCCAAAGTTTTGTACCAGTTGTTATACCCTTTTGTACCACAAGTCAAAAGTTATGTACCCGTACTCTTTTTGAGTAATTAGCACATAGATTTAGCCACTCCATGTTGATAATTTTGTATTATTTGGAATTTTGGAATTTTCAGTGCCAAAGTATTTTTTATCTGACTTTCTGGGTTTAATTGTTTATTAATTTTATTAACTGAATTAATAAACCGTTCATGCTTTGTATAATTATATTAACTTACTATAGTTTGCCCGCGGCTTCGCTCTCATTTAGGTTGGATGGATTAACTTTTTTCTATCGAATCATCTAAACCAGGTTTTCTCAAACTTTATGCATTTGAGCCTTACTTGAACCTTGAAAGTAATTGTTAAGCCTCACTTTCTTAGAATAAAAATAACTTTTTACGTTAAAATACAAAAACGAGACATTTATTATTTCATTTATTTATATAATTTCTGATAAGAACGTTGTATAAGTTGTGAAATATTAAAACAATAGGAATATTTTGGAAAATATTCATAAAATATCGAGTTGGTTTTAAAATTGTATGACGTAAGTATTATTTATGATAAAAATTGCCTAAGACTAAGGCTGAGAGAACAAGACATGTAGCCACAAATATGGTTGTAAAGCCAATCCAGTGACCCATGGCCTTCATGCTAACAACAGAACCACAATCCAGTCATATGTGGAGCATGCCCGCCTCAACGCTCTCAACCAAGAGAAAGGCTGGTGTTAGAAGCCGACCAAAGTTGAGCTTGTTTGATGTGAAGGAAACAATGCTTTGATGTTTGAGAGCGAAGCAAGTGACAGCTCATTGGTCACACGCTGCTCCCCCCCCCCCCCCCCCCCCCCCCCCCCCACCANCCCCTTGCCCGCCACTGACACACCAAGCATTGTTACACCCTCACTACAACTGTCTGAGAGTCAGTTTGCCTTGGGCCATAGTTCTATTAGCCTTTATGTTACCAGGAATGAAGCCACGAAACACCTTATTGTTTCCTACTTATTTCCTTGTATTGGATTTTAATTTATTTTGAAATATTTAACGTGCGCTTTCTGTACCTACTGATACTCTCGGGGTACGAATCACAAACTATATTAATTAAAGAGCAAACACATCAGCCAGTCCCATGATCGTTAATTTACCGCTGTGATGGTGAGAAGCCATTTCTAGTATATTCCAGGAATAGAACCCGGGGCCATTAGTAACGTGTAGAAGCGCTACTTAGAGAGCTGAGGTGTCACAATACCGGTGTTAATTGGTTGTTTGTTCCTGAACACGTGTGGATTCTCAGTTGCAACTTTGGTCGAGAGCGTTGTGTATAACCCTGAGTGACTTGAGTTCGAATCTTAGTGGAGAGGAAATACAATAATCTTGTGAGCAGAGCACGTGTTTTAAGGATATCATTACAAGTTAGGTCCCGGGTGCTAATAGCCCCGGACTAAGAAGTTCAGCAATCTGCAACAGTGGTCACGCTGGGTAGATGTAAGTCTCACCTGTTCAGGCTAGACGGCGATGGAGAGATCGGGGCTTGAATCCTGGCCAGGTGTAATGAGGGTAGTTATCCCTAAATAGTTTTCCATTCCCCCTTCAAGGGAATGCGGGTACATTTACACTCTACCTTACGTGATGTAACTAAGGAGAAAGGGGGCGCAGATTTCTTTTTTAATGCGAAGTGAAATCAAAGTTGAAGATAAGGTTTTTGTTGTCAAATAAAACTACTTTTAGTATATAAATTAGTCACCAAGTATATCTGGGTAAAGAGAAAGTTTTGGATAAGAAACAAAACCCACCATATTTGTTTATGTTGACGTGATGAGTTTATCTCTGTTTACGTTATTTCTGTTATTTAATCTTTGGTCTGTGTTTTATATTTTATTTATTCAAATTGCATTTTCTGAATCGATTTATTATATTGAAACTAATTAGTGTAATCTTCTCTTCGGCTCCAAGACGACAGTCCCGCTTCTCTCTTACAATCCCCGCCTCTCGGAATTTCTCGTAGAGGCCCCGAAAATCTCGCAGATTTAAGTTATTATTATTAGCACCGCGTCTAACTACCCGTTCGGGTTATACGCACTTACGCTAATGTGTAATGGTAGGGTGATTGTGAGATGAAATGGAGGACCTACAGTTTAACGTGGAATCCGAACCACGGTGGAGGCCTGGCATTCCCCACATTCACAAGATGTCTTGTCAGAGGTGAAGGAAGGGTTTGGTAATCAGATAAATCTGTGCCGGGACCGAGGATTGAACCCTGGACCCCCAGCATAGAAGTCTGACACCTTACCCCTAGACTACCAGGTCAACGACCAGATTTAAGTTCTAAATTTGAATTATATGTCTATAAATATATTAAATCAAAGTATAAACAATGAATATCTGGGGGGGAGGGAGGAAATAATAATTAAGAAGCTTGATAAAATTTTAATCTGTAACTAAATGGATGCAGAATCTGATATCTGACAGTTTGACATACGACCCATGTTTGTAAACAAACTCAACTTCTTCTCTTTATTCCTAGCGAGCCTTTTAAAATTAAAATGTACGAGATTGAATGACGTATCTCTGTCGTCACGTCCCCCGCGCTCCCCCTCGGAAACAGTCCATTTCTTTCTTCCTCGTGTCGCATCGGCCATTATGATTATCGTAGAATATCGTAGAAGACGTTAAAAAATAAAATTACACCCGATCAGTATTGTTTTAAAATGTTGACGGAATATTTGGACAAAAATTCGGTAGATAAATATATTTATTGTTCTGATAAAAGTATTGTTATCATTTCATTATCTGATGTTTCCTTCGACGCAATGCAATGTCCGCTGGAAACAAAAAGTCTGAAAATAAATTAATTAAATGTAATATGGCATCTGGCCGCATGGCGCGCTAGTCACGACAAAATAAATAAACATTTTAGATTAAATTCAAACTAAATAAAAATATAGTGCGTATAACCCAAACGGGTAGTAAGACGCAATTCTAATAATGATAATAAATAAAAATATAAATTGACCTAATTAAAATTCTTAAAAGATCAACACTCAACATATAAATCCACTTAGATTAATAACGGACACAACATCCATTCCACAACCATTAGTTTATCACTATAAAATTGTATATACACATTTCACCAATGCTGATTTTTTTGACCATACCAGGAATCGAACTTAGGACCATTAACTCAGTAGACAGATATTCTACCGACTGAGCTATGGTGACTGTCTTATAATACTGTTTATTGGCGTTTGTAAACATGATTATATTATTATTAGCACCGCGTCTTACTACCCGTTCGGGTTATACGCACTCACGCTAATGTGTAATGGTAGGTTGATTGTGAGATTAAATGGAGGACCTACAGTTTAACGTGGAATCCGAACCACGGTGGAGGCCTGAGCATTCCTCACATTCACAAGATGTCTTGTCAGAGGGGAAGGAAGGGTTTGGTAATCAGATAAATATGTGCCGGGACCGAGGATTTAACCCTGGACCCCCAGCATAGAAGTCTGACACCTTACCCCTAGACCGCCAGGTCACCTAGCATGATTATAATAATAATGTTGGAATGTGTAATATTTAATGAGATATCGCCAATGTTAATAATATTTCAAAGTTTTCTTCTCGTGTTTCAAGGCTATTGTGGGTGTCGAAGTAAAGGTGAATGAGAGTTAGTTGACCCTTGACATCTTCACGGGTCGCACAACGCTAGTAATTAGTGTAATTAAAAGTGCGTACAGCCGTAACGGGTATAATGACAGTGACTTAGCAACGGTTCTATTTGAAAACTTTAGCTTAGCATTCAATTAGCAACGTCAGATATCCTCGTTAGAAACATTTTGTAATTATTTTTAGAGATGACACGATTCCTGTTTTCCTCAATTCCGATTCCT
This sequence comes from Timema shepardi, assembly GCA_902151425.1. Classification (NCBI taxonomy): domain Eukaryota; kingdom Metazoa; phylum Arthropoda; class Insecta; order Phasmatodea; family Timematidae; genus Timema; species Timema shepardi. The sequence goes on from CABFVX010004894.1 coordinate 16,672, forward strand.
GAGTTCAACCTCAATTCTAGCTGATTCTCGAACATTCACTATTTCATTATTTTTACAAGCATCCAAACTCAAAAAACAGTAAACATTCTTATTCAACTTTATAGCATAGCAAAAAAAACCCAGTAAAAATGCAAATATTAATTATTTAAAAAAATAATTTTTAATTTTAACAAAGAAAATTATCCATCTTAAAAAAATATTAAAACATATTATACAAATCTAATAAAATAATTAGGAACTACGATGGTAAGCATGTACAAATACAGCTTCACTAAGTCAAACATTTATAACTATTTAAAAAATGGTATAATAGACAATTGTTGGAAATACAAGTCTAGACTTACCAAATAGGGTTATCAACAGAACCAAAATATATAGAAAAAAACGTCAAATAAACTGATGTGAAGAAACAAGTATTATTCATTCGGAATTTTGCAGTTTTGCTTAGTTGACAGTAATCTCATTGAGATATCAAGAATTCTCGATTATTTCAATACTAATAAGAATCGAGGGTATCGAGATATCTTCTTCTTATTATTATTATTATTATCACCGCGTCTTACTACCCGTTCGGGTTACACGCACTTACGCTCATGTGTAATGATAGGGTGATTGTGAGATGAAATGGAGGACCTACAGTTTAACGTGGAATCCGAACCACGGTGGAGGCCTGGCATTCCCCACATTCACAAGATGTCTTGTCAGAGGGGAAGAAAGGGTTTGGTAATCAGATAAATCTGTGCCGGGACCGAGGATTGAACCCCGGCCGCCAGCATAAAAGTCTGACACCTTACCCCTAGACCACCAGGTCACGAGTCTCCAGGAATTAATTTAATTGTTCACGTTAACATCTGTCACGTCCATCGTATAATGAATGAATTTACAATTATGTTTAGCAGGACCTCCAACTCTTGTATTATTTATTTGGGGTACCCACTGAAAATATCAAAACACAGCTTACAGACTAACTTAATTCTAGAAAAGACACAGCCACTAGTAAAATCTACCGTGGTGATAGACTCGTCACTGTGAAAAGGAAAACCTTAATCTCACCACCGATGACTACTTTGTCTATACATAGAATCGACCCTATGATAATTAGATACTGACTCAGCTAAGGGGTGGGGGAGGTGGAGGGCCTCCTGGATAAAGAGTCAGTCTCCCTAACCACTCGATCAAAGATACGTTTCCATCCCTTGTCATTGGTTTCTTCTTTTGATTTGATTCCTCTCCTCTTACGTTTCCGGCGGGACGACTTGAATTGTGTTTAGGTGACCTGGCGGTCTAGGGGTAAGGTGTCAGACTTCTGTGTTGGGGGTCCGGGGTTCAATCCTTGGTCCCGGCACAGATTTATCTGCTTACCAAACCCTTCCTTCACCTCTGACAAGACATCTTGTGAATGTGGGGAATGCCAGGGCTCCACCGTGGTTCGGATCCCACGTTAAACTTTAGGTCCTCCATTTCATCTCACAGTCACCCTATCATTACACATTAGCGTAAGACGCGGTGCTAATAATAATAATAATAATATTCCTGGAGATTAACAGCTAATCCATTTATTTATGTTTTTAAAATGTCGCATAGTTAATACGGAGGGCAGTAAACATGATTTAGGGTCAGTTTAGTTGCAGGAGTTATAACAACAGAATAAATAAAACGTTGTTTCAATAGATAGGCCTATGTCCAGTTTAAATTGTATCTCATGTTAATATCAACAGCCTCGAATATGTCAGGAACATCCCGTAATTTGACCAGGACTTTAAAATGTGGATAGAAAGACCTGTTTGAGTCTCATGTGTGCATAACATGTATTCAAGAACAGCTGTCAATATTTAAACATTAAAGTGAACATAGGCCTATTCATTGGAGCGAGGTTTTATTTATTTGATAACATATTTAGATCTTAATGTGGCCGCCTCAGTGTCAGGCGACACCATTTAAAATACAACGGTCTGTACTATTTTCTGGAACTACTTATCTATTCTGTATAAGTTTATACTCCCTTACGGACTTCATCTACAACCGCTCGTTGTCATTTCAATAAGAAAGAGAAGAAAGAAAGCTACCAAACACATTATCTAAAGGAAAAGAGGAAATAAATTATTGTATTTGTTAATATGTAAAGAAAGTCGTTGAAAATGAGATGTTACATTTTCCCACACTTAATTCTACTGATTAAACCAAAAATTTAGAGTTGATAAGAACGAAGAACCCTGTTGGGATCTTTCTATATATTTTGAAATAACGCATCGTAGATTTAATTAATATGTCGCTATAGCTGACCGTCTGCACGGCAACTTCTCGTCTACTGAGACAGCCCCTTAACTTGCATTCCCTTCAGTCCCTCTTTAAACCAATCCACCTTAACTCGCTTTCCCTCACGTCCCACATTAAACCAAACCACCTTAACTTGCATTCCCTTCAGTCCCTCTCTAAATCAAACCACCTTAACTCTCCTAACCTTCCGTCCCATTTTAAACCAAACCACCTTAACTTGCATTCCCTTCAGTCCCACTCTAAAACAAACCACCTTAACTCTCTTTACCTTCCGTCCCACTTTAAAACAAACCACCTTAACTCTCTTTACCTTCCGTCCCACTTTAAAACAAACCACCTTAATTTGTAATGAATTTAGTGAAATTTCTTACGACATGCTTCTCTTTTTAAAAGTCTTTTTCTATAGCAATAATAGGTGACGTGCGTCACCGAACATCCGTGCCACAGAGCAAGGCCGGTCCACGAATGTGTAGTGCGGGAGGAACACGAGTAGCTAATGTCGGGCCCGGATCAAAGGAAGAGAATGTTCGCAACTGGATCCTCGGCGAACAATACTCTCCCACACTACACGTCAGTCGTTTTTATTATTATTATTATTAGCACCGCGTCTTACTACCCGTTCGGGTTATACGCACTTACGCTAATGTGTAATGGTAGGGTGATTGTGAGATGAAATGGAGGACCTACAGTTTAACGTGGAATCCGAACCACGGTGGAGGCCTGGCATTCCCCACATTCACAAGATGTCTTGTCAGAGGTGAAGGAAGGGTTTGGTAATCAGATAAATCTGTGCCGGGACCGAGGATTGAACCGCGGCCGCCAGCTCAGAAGTCTGACACCTTACCCCTAGACCGCACGTCAGTCATTCGTAGGGTGATTGTCAGGTAGGTATTTTACAATGCCATAACAATACACTGGATTGATGTCGTCACTTCCGGTGTGCATTGTAAGTCGTCGAACCAGGTGGTTTTGGGGGTAAAGTGCTCGCCTCAGGACCCGAGGCTCATGGGTTCAAACCCAGCAGGAGGTCGACGTATTTTTTATTGAGCGATAGCAATCCGTAGCACAATTTCCTTCGGAGTGGAAGTAAAGTGTTCGAGTGTGTCATGTAAAATAACCCTGGAAGGTGTGAAAATACCATTCCTGGCCAAAATTGGCATGCTCTTTCCCTCTCACTCATAGAAATTCTCGAGTTTTGGTGTTATCAGTCGGTGCGGAAAGTGCACATTCTACCCCCGAAGTGAATGTTTTGGTCGAATCTTCAGGTTAAACATTCCCGAGAAGTTGAGGTCCGCTGAGGGCAAATATTCGGCCAAACCATCCATTTACATTCGTGAATAATGTGGGAGCCGCTTAAGTAAGTACAGTAGCCCCATGGCTTCTTTGGTGCTGACTGACAGCTCACAGCTGACTTCTGACAGTCAACATTTAGGTATATACAGTAAGCCCCACGGCTTCTTTGGTGCCGACTGACAGCTCACAACTGACTTCTGACAGTCAACATTTAGGTATATACCTAAATTTTGACCGTCAGAAGTGACAACTGCCATACACATGTTTTTTCAGAATATATGGTTCGCTGTAGGGATACATAATTTGGTCTGGTAACTTTTCAAAGCTGTCAGTCAGCACCAAAGAAGTCATGGGGCTACTGTATAACAACAACTCTCACAGTGAAAGTGTCATGTGATCCCCGGCGCGCATGCGCACAACTCGGTGCGATAGTAGGGGTAGACGACGCTACTCCCTCGCTCCTCAGTTGTAGACGCGGTCCGCTACCGGGTGGACAGTATCTACCCTTTTTATACTTCTGTGGTGGTTATTCCCCCTCCCTGGTGCTCTCAACAGAGCGTCCCTTACCTCTCCTCTCTCTATCTTTCTCTATCATCTCCTTCTTTCATCAATCTGTCGAGATGTGTTATTGTTTTGTACTGGACACATTTGTTGTGTTTCAAAATAGATTTTATTAATATTACATTTCAAGTGTTTTTTTGTAGATTATTTACTCCTATTTGAAGTCTTTTTGGCAAAGTGCCCAATTTTACTCTAACAAGTGAGCAATACAACAGGTGGCCCATTCAACCCCCCTATCTTCCTCTCGTACCAACACCACTTGTGGACAACTGTAACGGCTTTTTGTTTTTTTTATCGTTACTTTCGATCGCTCCGTCCAGCCCGTACTCTCCGGGAAACATTCGTCTGTTTTATTGCGCGTGTTTGTGATATATTATTTGTGAAGCGCGGTTATTCGTAGAGCTTCTATTGGCTCTCTCTGGGAACTGTGGACTGGATTCCCGTGTTGACCAATCAGAAGGAGGATCCCAGGACACACGTCATTCACACATCCACGTATCAACCGATATTTAGGTGAGTTTTCCATCTTTGAATTTTGTATTGAATAAGACATTTATATATCTGTAAAATATATTTAATTATGATCATAGGTGACCTGGTGGTCTAGGGGTAAGGTGTCAGACTTCTGTGCTGGGGGTTCGGGGTTCAATCCTCGGTCCCGGCAAAGATTTATCTGATTACCAAACCCTTCCTTCACCTCTGAAAAGACATCTTGTGAATGTGAGGAATGCCAGGCCTCCACCGTGGTTCGGATTCCACGTTAAACTGTAGGTCCTCCATTTCATCTCACAATCACCCTACCATTACACATTAGCGTAAGTGCGTACAACCCGAACGGGTAGTAAGACGTGGTGCTAATAAAAATAATAATAATAATAATAATAATGATCAAAATAGGTAAATGTTGATGTCATCATTTTAATTTATGTTTCATTAAAATTAAACTAATATCAGTGTCGTGTCGTGGAGTGCTTCCAGGGTAGTCAGCTCCTCCACTGTCCCCATTTGACCAATGTTACATAAGCTTTTCTTTACATACCTCATATGTGAATGTATGTTCGTTGCTACCTAACCAGAGCTTGTTCTACAGCGTGATGAGAGCGTAATTACAGGTACAGTTTTAACAAGCTCTGCTTACTCTGGAAACACTCTACTACACGACAATGATAATTAATTTTCTTCTGCGTGATGAGAACATAATTGCAGGTATAGTTAAAAATGACTAGAATATAAATGTTTGGTAATTTTTTAATTTTCTTAAATAAGAATTACGTGAATTATGTTTAATAAGCAATGTAATAATTTTATCGTCTGTCTGTAAAGTTACTTACCTTTAGAATCTGTCTGTAGAGTTACATACCTTTAGAATCTGTCTGTAGAGCTACTTACCTTTAGAATCTGTCTGTAGTTATATACCTTTAGAATCTGTCTGTAGAGTTACTTACCTTTAGAATCTGTTTGTAGAGTTACATACCTTTAGAATCTGTCTGTAGAGTTACGTACCTTTAGAATATGTCTGTAGAGCTATGTACCTTTAGAATCTGTATGTAGAGTTACGTACCTTTAGAATCTGTCTGTAGAGATACGTACCTTTAGAATCTGTCTTTAGAGTTACGTACCTTTAGAATCTGTCTGTAGAGATACGTACCTTTAGAATCTGTCTGTAGAGTTACATACCTTTAGAATCTGTCTGTAGAGTTACGTACCTTTAGAATATGTCTGTAGAACTATGTACCTTTAGAATCTGTCTGTAGAGTTACGTACCTTTAGAATCTGTCTGTAGAGTTACGTACCTTTAGAATCTGTCTGTAGAGTTACGTACCTTTAGAATATGTCTGTAGAGTTACGTACCTTTAGAATCTGTCTGTAGAGTTATGTACCTTTAGAATCTGTCTGTAGAGTTACGTAACTTTAGAATCTGTCTGTAGAGATACGTACCTTTAGAATCTGTCTGTAAAGTTACGTACCTTTAGAATCTGTCTGTAGAGTTATGTACCTGTATCGCTTGTCTGTAGAGTTATGTACCTGTGGTGTCTGTCTGTAGAGTTACGTGCCTTTAGAATCTGTCTGTAGAGTTATGTACCTGTGGTGTCTGTCTGTAGAGTTACGTACCTTTAGAATCTGTCTGTAGAGTTATGTACCTGTATCGTCTGTCTGTAGGTTATGTAAAGAGTTATAACATCAGTGATTGTGAGATGAAATGGAGGACCTACAGTTTAACGTGGAATCCGAACCACGGTGGAGGCCTGGCATTCCCCACATTCACAAGAATGCCTTGTTAGAGGTGAAGGAAGGGTTTTAAATCTGTGCCGCGACCGAGGATTGAACCCCGGCCGCCAGCACAGAAGTCAGACACCTTACCCCTAGACCGCCAGGTCACCTGGTGGCAAATAAATGGTGCAACTTATCTCTCAAATTGCACCTGCTTCTCTTAGTGAAAAGGGATTTGGGCACATATTTCAAACTTGGGTTGTCGCCACTCTTTGCTCCAGTTAGTGAATCCAGGCCCCCGAATTTAAATATAAAATGCAAATGAAACATTAAACTGCAGCCTCACCCTTCCTTTTCGAACCAACATAAGGTTCACAAGTTTGGACATTATATTGTATAACTTCAATAAATTTTTATCATTCTTTACTTAAATACATGGTACGGAACTCCGCGCGGACTTTCTCACTCCAGTGTTTAAAAATGGAGATATTTTCTCAAAACTCGTAATATAGTATGGGAAACGAAATTACACAAATTGCGTTATACTTGACGTTAAACATTTTTTGACTCCCGGATTTAAATTTTATGATTTTATTTTCATAGAATTAAAGTCCTCCCTATTATATTGTGACAAAAAAAAAGAGATCGATATTGGGTTCACAAGGGTCAATACTTCGTACTAAAATTTCGACTTCTGGTTAAAAATTTTCAACAAATTATTAGAGGTTGCACTAAATTTGGCTATCGCATTTTTATAAAATTCCTTATTTATAAATCTAGATCCCAAAAAAAGGTAAATATTGACTATTGAGTCTAAAATGATAAGAGGTAGATTATTGTTGTACAAACATTTCTCCTAAGAGGTTAAAGAAACAAGAACATTAACTTTTTGAGAGATTTACTTATTTACTTTCTCTATGGAATTATAGAATTATTGCGTTAAAACAAGTAATATCTCTGTACAACTAAAGCTCACCAAATTGTATTAATATATTTGCCAATATCTCCGAGACTATTGGTTCTATAAAGATATATCTCAAATAATTTATTTTTAATTTTTTAAAGTACTACATTTTTGCAATGATAAGTTATTTAGTATCTTAAATAGTTGCGAAGAAAGGAAATGTCCACTTTTGTAATGTACCTTAAAAGTAATTTTCATGGGAAAATGAAATTATACATTTTGTTTATAATCTTATTCAACGCCTAGATACGAATTTTAATCAAAATAGTTAGAGCCGATTTTTAGAAAATTGAGTTTTTCTCTCTCCGCCCTTCATTAAACTACTATTAATTTAAGGGTTGGATATCCAATTCCAAATACCCCCCAGGGCAACCCTATAAAAACCCTTATACCAAGTTTTAACCCGATTATTAAAATAGTTTAGGTACAGACAGATGGACAAACAGACGGAAATTCAAAAAACACGTTTTCGGACTCGGGGTGTCATCAAACGTTGAAATTCATTACAATCTCGAGTTAGATTTTTCGACAATTACAATACTTTCTAAACCTGTAGGATAGCGATAAATTAAAAATGAATATGATTTAATTAGTAATAAAGTATGAATCCAAAAAGTAATTTAGATTAAAAATTCCAAATATTAAGAAATATTATTTTATGAGCTACAGGTCAAAACGAAATTTAATAGAATTAAATATTTGAACATAAATGAAATATTCTTACATTCTATATATATATATCACTGCGTCTTACTACCCGTTCGAGCTATATACACTTATTTACTAATTACACTAATATCTTTAGAGATTAATAAGGTTATATTTAGTGGAAATGTACCCGCATTTGCGGGGAAGGAGAGTGGGGAAACCATTTAGGAAAAACAAACCTCAGTACACGTGACCAAAACTCGAACCTCAATCTCCTCGTCATCGGCTGCAATAGTAGTGAAGCGTTACATTACACTTAACGTACGAACGAAGGGAATAACTCCTCCATAGATAAAATCTCCGCCAAAAGTCGTTTAACATTGTTACACATGAGGTGTTAAATACGATAATGGTCCCAGAGAAGGATATAGGTGATCATAGGTAAGGGTGACAAAGGGGGAAGACGTGTGTCGACTGTCAGGTGGCGGGCGATTCCACAGAAGAGGCTGCCACGTAATCCTATACGAACATCTGGAACATCCCGGGTCAGAATGTGGCGTCAGTCCATCCTTCTCAAACATCGGGGGGACTGCTATGAGGTGGCGCGCGTCGTTCCAACTCTCGTTTAGCTTTCCAGTCTAAAGTCGACTCCTGTCGCAGGCAGGTTTGTTTGAATTATCCCTAGGTCGAGCGGTCGCAGAGAGAGGGATTGAATGGCGTAGACGAGCTGCGTGACAACCTAATTATATGTTTATATTTGTAGAAACCCGCCTCGATGGCGTAGTTTGCTAACGCGCTTGTCATGTTGCGCTCGACTGCTGAGGACGGGGAGATCTAGGTTCGAATCTCGGTCGGGTGAACTGGGGGTGGTTTTTCCTAAATGGTTTTCCACTCTCCCTCCCCCGCAAATGCGGGTTCGCTTCCTCTAATTCACCCTCCCCAATTCATAATCCATTAGCGTAATTAGTACTTAAAGCTTATAACCCGAACGGGTAGTAAGACGCGGTGCTATATATTATTATTATCCGTAGATTATTGTAGATTAATTAATGCTACACAGTATAGTATTCACGAGAAGATAGTTTGAAGTCCTAAGAGTCTACGAATTCTGTCATGAACAGAATATATTTGATTAATAAAGAATGTATAAAAGAAAATAGCAATAAATTTAGGTATTGGAAAAACTTTATTCCAATATGTGGTGCAATGATAATAAAGTAATATTTTACAGTATATATAATAAAATATAACACTTTAAATTAACTTAAATATAAATCTATTACTACATGGTAGATATCTCTGTTGGTTATTATCGAGTAAAGTATTTATTTCCCCTGTGAGCTCCATGACGTTGATTTCCGAACAAATGCACGTCATTAAAACCGTGATTCTACACTCACTCTATATCACGGTGTGCACAGCACGGGGGAGGGGGTAGGGGGGGGGTTGTAATGCCTAGCATTACTGGCTGCCCGCTTGTTGACCTACTCATGCACGCACTCACAGGATTTCATTCCTCTGCCTTCACATTTTTATTTATTTTTCATGCCATTTTGTTAGTTCGCTTGTTTTTTTTTTATTATTCTGCTAATACTTTTGTCAACAGGTACTTTCTCCCCTTTACACCCTGTCCCATTGTCCCATTGTCCCAACTTGTCTCTATTACAACTTTCCGGATCAAGTCTTCCGGTTCACGTAATACCGTTAATTAAAATAATCCGGCTATGTCATAAGTATGTACGAGGTAGAGAAATTAATACTATTTTTTTTTTAAAGGATAAGCTCATAAGCGCGTTTTCTTGGTTTTTTAAACACGGCATGAAAGGTTTATTTTATTTTTATATTGTATATGTAAGCATCTCATATTAATATGAAATAAACGTTATTTCCAGAGATACACGAGATAATAAGCCCAGTTGTAACGTTTCTATATCCTTAGTACAACCTGCATCGGTGAGCACGAGGATTGATGTGTCAGGCTCATCTAGTCTAATAAATTGAATTAGTTGAAAAAGACACCTGCATTTTGATCCCAGGACCTTCAAGGCAAGAATACATGGTTCGCTCTGGTCAAACACTGAAGTTTATTCAACAAACGTGAAAGCAAAGCGAACAGTGTGAATTACCATTCAATCGCAGTGTTCAACCGAATTGAACATTGAAAGTTGTTGATAGAGCTTAAACTTTAGTTCAATGCGGTTGTACATTCATGATGATTCATCCTAATTACACACAACTCAACACGCATGTTTAACATTGAAACATGTTGATATTAATAAATAGCTATCAATGACGTCACAAGTAAGATTTTGTTACTGATATCAAACATATGCGACATATTTTACATATACAAAAGAAGTAATATCAAAAAGTTAATTATAACCGACAACCTCACATATGTGATTAATAAACAGTTAATTATAATCAACACCTCACATATGTGATTAATAAACAGTTAATTATAATCAACACCTCACATATGTGATTAATAAACAGTTAATTATAACCGACAACCTCACATATGTGATTAGTAAACAGTTAATTATAACCAACACCTCACATATATGATTAATAAACAGTTAATTATAACCGACAACCTCACATATGTGATTAATAAACAGTTAATTATAACCGACAACCTCACATATGTGATTAATAAACAGTTAATAACATCCGACACTCTTTCACACATGCAATTACCCGGCGGAATGAGGGATTGTTGGGCCCCGTCGTTATCAACATGGGAGGGGGCCCAATACCGGGGCCACCAGACAAGACTTTAATTGGTTTTAACCTGATCAGTGTGAACGTGATTGACTTTCATCCCCAATTACATCCCCTAGCCAGGAGTACCGGATATTTTAACACTCCCCTCTCCTTGGTTTCCAGTCCCATCCTCTTAAAACTTCACCTTTTCCTTCTTGTCGCTTGAGAGTTGAATATGATTATAGGCTACCCTGGCACTGTTTCTCACTCTCATCCTGTTCCCTTGAACTAGAAAAGGTAAATTCTCTAATAGGGAGTAGTAGCCCCGCGGCTTCTTTGGTGCTGACTGACAGCTCAAAGCTGACTTCTGACAGTCAACATGTAGGTATATACCTACAGTAGCCCCATGGCTTCTTTGGTGCTGACTGGCAGCTCACAGCTGACAGCTAAAAGCTTTGAAAAGTTACCAGACCAAGTTATGTATCCCTACGCGGAACCATATGGTCTGCAAAAACATGTGTTTAGCAGCTGTCACTTCTGACAGTCAAAATTTAGATATATACCTAAATGTTGACTGTCAGAAGTAAGCTGTGAGCTGTCAGTCAGCACCAAAGAAGCCATGGGGCTACTGTACATTTTGACTGTCAGAAGGGAAAGCTGCTAACACATGTTTTTGCAGATCATATGGTTCGTCGTAGGGATACATAATTTGGTCTGGTAACTTTTCAAAGCTTTCAGTCAGCACCAAAGAAGCCGTGGGGCTACTGTAGCAATATCCACTCTTCTAATCCTTCTTCCAAAGACAAGCTAAATTGAACCTCTGACGGCATTAAAGGAAAAGGTATAAAAGTAATCCTACTATTATCTGTGTCCCGGCGAGTGTGTTCTCCCTCGTTTGTTGAGTTCTAAGGGCGGTTCGCCCCTACAACCTCTACTTGATATGCATTACCCGCTGCTTCAGGGCAAGTAGATGGCGACTATTACTTTACCAATGCACCAGCGGAGCGATCAATAGGAGTAAAAGCATTATTTTGTACAGCACACGCCCCTTACACATTGAGGGGGATTTCAAAACATCTGATGCTCTTAAAATGTAAGGCTTTCTTTAGCCTCGTTGAGGTTTAATCAGGATATTCCAATACATAGGAATTGTCTTTCTTAGAGATCAACATATTATATTGAGATTCCATATCTTTTATTACAAATAAAAAAAACTTTAGAACAGCTTTTAAATAAAGTTTCGTTCGATATTTATTTTTCAATTACAGTTTTGAGCTTTCCTTTCTTATTCGAATTCACTTTCTAAGACTTGAATTTTACAGAAAGAAATGTGTCTTAATAGTTATTTAATCGTCATCTTTATCACACCATTAATAACATTCTATTTCTAAACGCATATATTAAATCAGCACACGACTTACAGACTAAATCTAATAAAATACAACAGACAAGCCCTAAAGTGTTAATTTCTCATTTATGGGAGGGAAATGAACAAAATTGTGGTGCGTTAGAAAATGCAAATTTAAATACTTTTATAATTTTATAGTAATACTAGCATGAAGTACCCAGCGTTGCCCGGGAGGAATAATCTAGGGTAAACAATAGTAATAAGTGCAAAACGGGTAAAACATAATCTAATAAAAATGTATTTTAAAAAAGCTAGGAAGAAAAGTTAAAAAGTGTTAAAAGGATTAAAAGGGTAAAAATGGCAATAAAAGAAAAAATTGTAAAAAGGGGTAAAAGTTTAAAAGTGGCAAAAAGGGTAAAAAGTAAATATAATCAATCATTTGGCATTTATTTACCACTTTTATGTTAAACCTTTTAATCTAATTACCCTTTTTAGACTAGTGGTTCTTTTTAACGTTTGGACCCTTTTTGCACTTTTTACCATTTAACCCCCGTTTCCCCTTATAGCCCTTTTAAAACTTTTTGCCCTGTTTTACCCTCTTAGCACTTTTACCCATTTCCCCTTTTATCCTTTTCCCTTTTTAGCCATTTTAGGCACTTTTTACTGGTTTTATCCTTTTAGTCATTTTAAAATATGATAATTTTTATTTAGACCTCTTTATCCTTTCTAAAAATTGATTAATTTACTTTTTTATCCATTTTACCCATTTTTGCATTTTTAAACCTTTTTACATGAAATACTCAGCTTTGACTGGGAGAAACACTTAGCGGTAGAAAGGTCAAAAAGAGTCAAAAATATTAAATCTAACTATTAATAAAAAGAATAGGTAATAGGAGAAAAAGAATTTAAATGATATGTAGGGTAATAAAAAAGGGGGGAAATGTTTAAAAGGCCCTAAAAGTTAACCTAATAAAAATAAAAAGGATATAAAGACCAAAATTAATAAAAGCCACTCAGAAAAGTAGTGTTCTTTAATAGTTTTATAAATTTTTAGCCCTTCTATTTCCTGGGCTTAAATTTTTAAAATTGATATGTTTATACGTAATTTGCCTTTTCTGGAATGTCTATTGACTTATATGTAGAGTTAATACTTTAAATCACGCCAAAAAGGGTGTTTAATATTAAATTTAGGAACAATGGGATAGCTATCTCCCTCCTCCATTTAGTACTCCTTCATTTTGAAATTTAAGTAGCAGAACTTAATGGATGTTTGAGGTGGTTCTTATACCCACCTGACAAATCTAAATCTTCTACCATACTTATAAGTAGTTTATTATTTTAGTTTTGGAAATGTTGATGCCTTCCCATTTCCCTAGCCCCCACATATGAAGAAAGAATATATAGCACTCATTTTGATATCTAAAGTGATATCTCTACATTCCTGGCAAATTTAATTTTATAACTACCCTAAAAGGTTTTTAACCCTCACATACCGCCCCCTCCTCCTCCTTAATTTCCTGAGTTCAATTTAGAAATTTAAAATTTTCTGATTTCAATGTTTATTTGTAGACCTTAATAGTTTCTAAACTAGCTTGCCAAATTTCAGTTTTATCCCAAACTAAGAAGATTTTTTTTAATTTTTGAAATTTCAAACCACTTAACTCCCATTCCCTTCCCACACATGTCCAGCTACCCCTTAAAATGTTCAAATTTTAATATTTATTTGGTTATATAAAGGTACTCTTTTACCTGCCTGCCAAATTTAAATTTTCTACCACACTTAATATATATTTTTCTGACTACTCTTCTCTCCAATTCCCTGGAGTCCCATAATTCTTTTTAAGATTTTCATACTTTTATGATTATTTGGAGGGGTGCCTTTACCTTTATGCCAAATTTTAATTTTCTACTTCATCTAAAAAAAATTCTAATAATAGATCCTCCCATTTGCTGGGGTTCAATTTTGAAATGTCCTATTTTTCTGTTTTTTTTTTTTAGATAGCTCCCTTCCTGTCGATAAAAATGTCAAGTGTCTGGCGCTAGAGGTTGGAGAAATACGGGTTTGAGTGTCAGTGAGCCCCACACCTTTCTGCCCCTATCCAGCCTCTTAAGGGAAGACATTTGAAAAGCCATCAAAATATCTGACCAAATTCCAGAAAGAAACCTTCAATTTAAATTTCAAGGTCCTATGACCGCTGATTCTAAAGATTTTCGAAAACTTTTAATGACCTCTCGCCCCCCCACAAAGGTTACATCACAAATTTTAAGATTTATTTACTTATCTTGGCTGGCTGTCTACCTGCCTGCCAAATTTAGATTTTCTACGACACTTAGTAGCTATGTTTAAGTTCCCCCGCCCCCCACCTCCTCCCCATGTAACCTGGAGTCCCATATAAAAGTTGAAGTTTTCAGACTTTTATGATTATTTGGAGTGATCCCTTTACCGTCCTACCAAATTTTAATTTTCTTCCTACTCTAAAAAGTTTTTTTTTTAAATTATAGCCCCCATCCTATTTTGAAATATCATGTTTTTAGATTTTTCTAGCTGTATAGGGCAATCATTCTACCTTCATGACAAATATCAATTTTCTAGCTCTTGTATATATATATATATATATATATATATATAAAGAGAAAGAGATAAATAAATGTAAAAATGTAAAACTAAGGGTACTTTTTGCCGGCCACAACAACCAAAGGATAGTCACGGGAAAGTTTGTGCTATGGATAATGAATAATTAATTAGATTAACTGTTAACGCTAGTCCAATATCGTGTCGTAGTGTTGCTAATCTAAGCGGGGTCACTCAGTAAAACACTGTTTGGTCAGATATCAACGAAACCACATTCCCATGTGAGGTGTGCAGAGCAGAGTTTATGAGTAATTGGTCAAATGGGGGCTGAGTGGAAAAGAAAATATTACACGTATGGCCTGGACAAGTTTTGTTTACCCTGAAAACAATACGCGATACGCCACTACTCTAGATTAAATCTGTTTAAAGATGTTTGTTTATTATTATTATTATTAGCACCGCGTCTTACTACCCGTTCGGGTTATACGCACTTACGCTAATGTGTAATGGTAGGGTGATTGTGATATGAAATGGAGGACCTACAGTTTAACGTGGAATCCGAACCACGGTGGAGGCCTGGCATTCCTCACAGTCACAATATGTCTTGTCAGAGGTGAAGGAAGGGTTTGGTAATCAGATAAATCTTTGCCGAGACCGAGGATTGAACCCCGGCCGCCAGCATAGAAGTCTTGACACCTTACCCCTAGACCGCCAGGTCACCAAGATGTTTGTTAAATGGCATAATTTTATACAGACAAAATGATATGTTGGTAAAAGAGAGTAGACTATATTGGAAAATAAACACATGTTAGTTACACTAGCGCAAGTATTATTTTTTGCCTATAATGAGGTATCTAAACACAGCAGCCTCTAGTAGAAAAAGAGCGAGGAGTAGAAGAAAGAGAAATACGAAAGGCTTGAGTTGGGCCGGGTTGAGAGAGTAGAAATAAATAATGTTTGTGTCCAATAAATATGAACATTTATACTCCCTACCCATCCATAGAAAAAAAAAGTAGTCGACGCCAAGCAGCATTAAGAAAATACTTACTATCGTTAAATAACGTCCCCTTATCTTTTATTTGTGTGCAAGTATCAATTCAGTAAGCAATGTTGCCAATTATACAAGGGAACTCGACCAAATTTCCCCCACCCATAGCTCCCCATTTCCCTTTCCCGGGTGAGGTTACCATCATCTCTCTCCATGTTCTCCCATCTCTTATAACTCTCCTCTCCCGGGTGAGGTTACCATCATCTCTCTCCATGTTCTCCCCTCTCTTATAACTCTCCTCTCCCGGGTGAGGTTACTATCATCTCTCTCCATGTTCTCCCCTCTCTTATAACTCTCCTCTCCCGGGTGAGGTTACTATCATCTCTCTCCATGTTCTCCCCTCTCTTATAACTCTCCTCTCCCGGGTGAGGTTACTATCATCTCTCTCCATGTTCTCCCCTCTCTTATAACTCTCCTCTCCCGGGTGAGGTTACTATCATCTCTCTCCATGTTCTCCCCTCTCTTATAACTCTCCTCTCCCGGGTGAGGTTACTATCATCTCTCTCCATGTTCTCCCCTCTCTTATAACTCTCCTCTCCCGGGTGAGGTTACTATCATCTCTCTCCATGTTCTCCCCTCTCTTATAACTCTCCTCTCCCGGGTGAGGTTACTATCATCTCTCTCCATGTTCTCCCCTCTCTTATAACTCTCCTCTCCCGGGTGAGGTTACTATCATCTCTCTCCATGTTCTCCCCTCTCTTATAACTCTCCTCTCCCGGGTGAGGTTACTATCATCTCTCTCCATGTTCTCCCCTCTCTTATAACTCTCCTCTCCCGGGTGAGGTTACTATCATCTCTCTCCATGTTCTCCCCTCTCTTATAACTCTCCTCTCCCGGGTGAGGTTACTATCATCTCTCTCCATGTTCTCCCCTCTCTTATAACTCTCCTCTCCCGGGTGAGGTTACTATCATCTCTCTCCATGTTCTCCCCTCTCTTATAACTCTCCTCTCCCGGGTGAGGTTACTATCATCTCTCTCCATGTTCTCCCCTCTCTTATAACTCTCCTCTCCCGGGTGAGGTTACTATCATCTCTCTCCATGTTCTCCCCTCTCTTATAACTCTCCTCTCCCGGGTGAGGTTACTATCATCTCTCTCCATGTTCTCCCCTCTCTTATAACTCTCCTCTCCCGGGTGAGGTTACTATCATCTCTCTCCATGTTCTCCCCTCTCTTATAACTCTCCTCTCCCGGGTGAGGTTACTATCATCTCTCTCCATGTTCTCCCCTCTCTTATAACTCTCCTCTCCCGGGTGAGGTTACTATCATCTCTCTCCATGTTCTCCCCTCTCTTATAACTCTCCTCTCCCGGGTGAGGTTACTATCATCTCTCTCCATGTTCTCCCCTCTCTTATAACTCTCCTCTCCCGGGTGAGGTTACTATCATCTCTCTCCATGTTCTCCCCTCTCTTATAACTCTCCTCTCCCGGGTGAGGTTACTATCATCTCTCTCCATGTTCTCCCCTCTCTTATAACTCTCCTCTCCCGGGTGAGGTTACTATCATCTCTCTCCATGTTCTCCCCTCTCTTATAACTCTCCTCTCCCGGGTGAGGTTACTATCATCTCTCTCCATGTTCTCCCCTCTCTTATAACTCTCCTCTCCCGGGTGAGGTTACTATCATCTCTCTCCATGTTCTCCCCTCTCTTATAACTCTCCTCTCCCGGGTGAGGTTACTATCATCTCTCTCCATGTTCTCCCCTCTCTTATAACTCTCCTCTCCCGGGTGAGGTTACTATCATCTCTCTCCATGTTCTCCCCTCTCTTATAACTCTCCTCTCCCGGGTGAGGTTACTATCATCTCTCTCCATGTTCTCCCCTCTCTTATAACTCTCCTCTCCCGGGTGAGGTTACTATCATCTCTCTCCATGTTCTCCCCTCTCTTATAACTCTCCTCTCCCGGGTGAGGTTACTATCATCTCTCTCCATGTTCTCCCCTCTCTTATAACTCTCCTCTCCCGGGTGAGGTTACTATCATCTCTCTCCATGTTCTCCCCTCTCTTATAACTCTCCTCTCCCGGGTGAGGTTACTATCATCTCTCTCCATGTTCTCCCCTCTCTTATAACTCTCCTCTCCCGGGTGAGGTTACTATCATCTCTCTCCATGTTCTCCCCTCTCTTATAACTCTCCTCTCCCGGGTGAGGTTACTATCATCTCTCTCCATGTTCTCCCCTCTCTTATAACTCTCCTCTCCCGGGTGAGGTTACTATCATCTCTCTCCATGTTCTCCCCTCTCTTATAACTCTCCTCTCCCGGGTGAGGTTACTATCATCTCTCTCCATGTTCTCCCCTCTCTTATAACTCTCCTCTCCCGGGTGAGGTTACTATCATCTCTCTCCATGTTCTCCCCTCTCTTATAACTCTCCTCTCCCGGGTGAGGTTACTATCATCTCTCTCCATGTTCTCCCCTCTCTTATAACTCTCCTCTCCCGGGTGAGGTTACTATCATCTCTCTCCATGTTCTCCCCTCTCTTATAACTCTCCTCTCCCGGGTGAGGTTACTGTCATCTCTCTCCATGTTCTCTCCTCTCTTATAACTCTCTTCTCCCGGGTGAGGTTACTATCATCTCTCTCCATGTTCTCCGAAATACATCAGAGAAGTGGTCTGAACGCCCGACATGGCAATAAAGTGCGAGGAGGAGGAGAGGGGGGCCGTGCACTTAGCCACTTAGCCGTTTAATTACAAGTGAGGTGATGGGGTGTACCCTCACACAGGTTGCTCCCCAAGATAGGACACACACTTACCTCCAAGGGATGTTATGATAGCATAGCGTCATCTCTGTCATCCGGTGTAGCTCTCAGGTACAACTGGAACATCCTCGCTGTCATCACGTCACACTTCAACAGGACACGGTGACAACACAACATCCTTGTTGTCATGACGTCACACTTCAACAAGACACGGTGACAACACAACATCCCTGTTGTCATGACGTCACACTTCAAGATGACACGGTGACAACACAACATCCCTGTTGTCATTACGTCACACTTCAACAGGACATGGTGACAACACAACATCCCTGTTGTCATTACGTCACACTTCAACAAGACACGGTGACAACACAACATCCCTGTTGTCATCAGGTCACACTTCAACAGGACACGGTGACAACATAACATCCCTGTTGTCATGACGTCACACTTCAAGTAGGGATGCTGATACGCGTTATGGAAATCTCACGTTATTTAAGACTTAGTTTGTTATTTCAACGACCCTGTCGAAAGACAGAGCAGCTAATGGTAATAACTACCGTTGTAGCTAATAACGGCATGAACAATACAGAGAACAAACATAACGAGATTAGTGTAAGTAATGCTTTATATCTTATTTGGTGCAAGTAATCAACAATCGTGTGATCTTGGAGCAGGAATTGAAGGGTTGGTCATTTCCCACAGACAGCGGGGACGTGTTTGAAAGGGGGGCAGAGGAGAGCTACAGATGTTTATAAACAAGTCTTACAGCTCACACGGGATATTCTCATGTAATTACACTGTTGGACCACGAATAAAGAGGGTGAGGGGTGCATTAATGGTGGGAAAACAGGTTTAAATAAACACCCTCAATGCGTCCAGTAGTCGGCGTACCCATTGACAGGGTAAGTTTGCCAGGGGGTGTAATTGCAGTCCAACAACCAACCTCCGCTTGTGTCGACAACCTGGAACAAGACACATTCACTGTCTACCGGGCTTTACAAAACTACAGACCACTGGCCTTCCCATTGACAGGGTTCGAACCAAAACGACCCTTTGGGCTCCAGCTGGATCTCAAGAGAGACTAAAATTATCTAGTTTGTGTAGGTGCCACTATAGTAGGGTTCGTTATATAACGTTCACTCCCAAACAGATTTAATAAAACTAACTTTACTTATAAACATATTATCGCACTTTTATTTGTTTAGTGTTCCAAAGTTATTTAGTTATATGAATAATTACTTTTTTTGTGTGAACATAAGTTTATCATCAATTAAATTTAGAATGTTATCACATGCGGCCCACTAGGGAACTTACAGATGACCATGTGGCCCTCGGAGAGAGCCCACCTCTGATATAAGTAATCAAAATATAGCATTCTTAAAAATAATAGTGATGTAGGTCCTATATATGACGTCATCAACATGGTCATACCACCATACTGCTGTCAATGAATATAAACAGTTATAACGTCTCATCCGTTAGATATATAGGAGTGAATTTTATTTTAAATTGTAGATAATAAACTTAGAAATAATATTTTATCCATAAAACTTTATTATAAAAGGTATAGCTTTTTTTTAATTATTGCGTGTCAAAATCTAAAAACTATGTTTTACGTTACTGTATCTATGTGCTTGGCTCTTATAACTTTATAAAAATAATAATTTTATTGTTTGGGATAGCTCCAATTAAAACCACTTGGATACACTTTATGGGAGATATTATCACTGGGATAGCTTTGGATAGCTCCAATTAAAACCGCTTGGATACACTTTCTGGGAGCTCTTATCACTGGGCTATCTTGGGATAGCTCCAATTAAAACCACTTGGATACACTTTATGAGAGTTATTATCACTGGGATAGCTTCAATCAAAACTGATTTGATACACTTTCTGGGAGTTTTTATCATTGAGCTAGCTTGGGGTGGATTCAATTTAAATGTTGATACTTTTTTTTGGTAAAGCAAGCTTACATTACGAATTTACTACCAAATAGCGCCAAATATATATAAAAAAAAATTGAAAATGCTAATGAAGAGCTTCAGCTTTCCAAAGAACCACAGTAACATTCCAGAGTCTTTCAAAGTATCTCAAAAAAATTAGAACTATATCCTCTAAACTGTACTTATCCAAACCTTTTGTTCTTAGATAGTAAATTGTTCTCTAGGAAATGTTTGGAATGAATGCTCGCAATGGGATTGTATTTGGATGAATTCAGTTGGATGTTGTAGAAACACCTCGAGGCGGGTTTGTTGGAATTATAAAACAAAAGTAGATACCTTACCAAAACAAGATATTGGATGTATGGAAAAATTAAATTTGCCCCCAATTAGAATGAACGCTATTCTGAAAACACTCAAAATTGGCTTCATGGAAATGAGATATGATGAAGATACTAAGGAGAGGTAAGAAGGAGATGCATACTGACATTGATAAAGATGAATAACAGAACAGACTTATAATATTTGAGTGTGTACATTAAACCTCAACGTATTGTCAGATACACTCGCAAGTTATTAATATAGTTTGTGTGGATTTAATTAGCTAATAAAACAATCATGGTGTATGGAATTATTAACACCATTAGTAGAAATGTAATTTGAAAGATTAAGTCTATTTTTATTGAAAACAGACTGTGCCACACACCTGAAAGTGGTCACGATCTAGAAATTAAACAAAATAAATAAAATAACGTCCATTTTTGTACAAATGCGAAGAGCACTGCAACCATTGTTGATAAACCACGCTCAATTTGCTCTTGTTCTATAGTCACCTGTTTTGTTCATCACAGTTTTACTCATTTAGATGAACAATGATTTATATGTGCTCAGTGAAATAGAACAGAGAGTAATTATCAAACACTGCCCCCCCCAATTGGCGGCGAGGGTGGGGGGAGTAGGGGTTGAAGCAACAAAGTGTTTGGTTTGTTGAAAATAAATAGTTTGCGAGTAGACCGAGATGTATGTTTTAAATCACGACACACGAATTAACAATTGAACATGTAGACGGGAAAGTAGTAATGATTAAAACATTATTGAAACAATTATTAATGGATATTCAATTATTGTTGTTGTCTTCATTATTTATATAAATATAAACTAACTAACATGCTATGAACAAATTTGGTAAGAACGCTGTCCACGAAACATATCCGGAAGTGAAAATTTCAAAATAAATTTTATTTTAGTAATTTTTGGGAGTTAAAAAAAAGCATTAATATAAATGTATCAATGTCTAAATCAGTGCCTACCAAACTTCTATGCTTGCGACCTTAAGCCTAATCTTTTCCCGGTCTAGCAACTAAAAGATCCTGATTTTCTTACAAGGGGTATTTAGAGCTTCTTTAAAACATACAGGATGGCCCACAAAAGTAGCCCGTCTCCCATATCCAGTAGTCGCCTCACTCAGGATTGGAGGAGGTCAATCCCCTTCCACCCATATTGTGACATGAAGAATGATCAAGTGAACTTCTTGTCTAAAGTTTTATCGACTCATTCTTAATATGCACAATATGGGGGGGGGGGG
>CABFVX010004894.1:38993-58246 GCA_902151425.1 Timema shepardi
CGTCTTACTACCCGTTCGGGTTATACGCACTTACGCTAATGTGTAATGGTAGGGTGATTGTGAGATGAAATGAAGGACCTACAGTTTAACGTGGAATCCGAACCACGGTGGAGGCCTGGCATTCCCCACATTCACAAGATGTCTTGTCAGAGGTGAAGGAAGGGTTTGGTAATCAGATAAATCTTTGCCGGGACCGAGGATTGAACCCCGGCCGCCAGCATAGAAGTCTGACACCTTACCCCTAGACCGACAGGTCACCCTTGCTGGATATACGAGGTGAACTACTTTTCCGTGGGACACCCTGTACAATAATTTTTACCGTGGTCAGCAATGATAATATTTTAGTGTATATTAATTATTATTATACCAGCTTCTGTGGCCGCATAATACTCTACTCTCGCAGTAGACTAGACTGCCAATGACGAGGAGATCGAGGTTCGAATCTCTTTCGGATGTACTGGGGATGTTTTTTCTAAAATTGTTTTCCAATATTTCTGGTGCACTTCCTCTAATTACAAACTTCACTATCCCTAACACATCAGCGTAATTAGTAAATAAGCTTATAGCCCGAATGGGTAGTAAGACGCTGCGCTAAAAAATATTACAAACATTATTTAATAGGTAATATCTACCAAAAATAACAGCTGTATATTACATGACGTTATGTATGTCCACGCGAAAGTAGATCTAGTAGCTTTTCCTATCTGTCAGATATAGGGATGTGCTATCGAAAGAAAAGTATCGATGCTGTACTCATTAAAAGTAGCGAAAGAAAAATATCGATAGTAGCTAAGTATCAATATCTCGCTCTTCTAAACTCGTTGCCTTAGTTAATCGTGAAATACGTTCTGCACAGACCACCCTCTCTCATTCACTAACACAGTGGTTATCAACCTGGGGGTCGTGAGTGTATCCAGAGAGGCGTGGACGGCGCATGGAAACATATGTGTAAAACGTAAAATTATAATAAATATTAAATACTTTAATTATGAAAAGTTAGCGTTTATTTTATTGTTATTTCAAGAAATTTTTTCTGTTACTTAAGTGAGCTGGAGATATAAATATCCCAGATACACTCATAGGCGTAGGAAGGGTGTTATGAGGGGGATATATCCCCCCTAAAATCTAAAATAATTACATGTATCATCCACCATCAAAAGAAGAAACAGAAAAAACACAAATTTCAAATTTTCTCAATCAAAACATGGAGCCTCGGATTTTGTATTTCATCACTTTTCTGAATAATTTCAATGGAACTATAAACACATAAACTGCTTAGGTGGTTTTCTGTAACACCAGTTACAACTGCGTACCAGAACGATCATTTTCAACATTGCGTGTATTAGAACCTAACTGAGGAGCACCGTGGCAGGTCACCGACTTAATGGACTGGCGTTTATATATGTGCATAGAATGATGAACATAAACATTGATATGATATTATATGAAATGGCGGCACTGTCTTTCCGTGTTTCTCATGTCACGATCACATATCACAGGCTCAGTTTAAACTAACTCTGCTCCTCCTGGCAACACTACACTACACAACACTACTAATGAGTGTTCTACTGAGTGATGAGAACATATCACAGGTAGCATAACAGTTTAAACCAACTCTGCTTCTCCTGCCAACACTACACTACACAACACTACTAATAAGTGAGTCAATGGTGGTTTATTCTTCACGAAATGGGAAATGTAATGCCCTGGACTCTGGTCTCTGTGTTTGTCCCCGTATTCAGCTATAGGTATTAAAATGTTTGTAAAGTAGATAGTCATAAGTAGGCCTACGATATGTTACAATCCAGTGGTGGCTCGTAGATAAAATTAGTGAGGGTGCTGCTCCAGAATTTTTTTAGCCTTTGTTTTAAAATTTTGTAAAAGGAAAAAAACATGCATAAAAATAAAATTTATTCAGGAACTTGATAAAATCTTGACAAAAAAAACAAACAATTTTTTACTTCCTTTAACTTAAATGGTTACAGTTCAAGCGTGATCTATTCATTTAAAAATGAAATCCATTCTTCTTGTTTTAATTTGCGCAAAAGGTTCAATAAATTTTTCCTTGATGTCTGGATGACAATTGAGGAAATGTTTCTCCATTGAAAGTACTGCAAGCACATTTAGTCTTTCCGAATCCATAGTGCTTCTTAATAAAGTTTTTATTCTTTTCAATGTTGAAAAGCAGCGCTCCGCCTCTGACGTAGTCATTGGAATTGTCAAGAGGATTTTTATCAGTTTCGTAATTTCACTAAAAATATCATCTAGATTATTTTCCAAGATACATTTCAGCAGCTCAATTAATTTGCAATATTCATGAATATCAGTCCTACAATAGAACACTTTTAGTTCAGTTTCAAGCTTTTCTTTGTCAATCATGGGATAAGCTTCAGTGGTCAGTACTATCTCTTTTGTGGGATGTTCAATTCTTAAATTTAGTGAAGCAATTCTTGTTGAATAGTTTAGTAGCTACTAAGTGTTTAGTGGAAGAATATCTGTCCATTATACCAACACATATATAGTCACACACTTCTTTAGCTTTTGCCCTGAGTGTCTTTGAAGGATTCCCACAGTACTTTGAGTTTCTCAATTCTAAAATAGCAGTTTTTAAATTTGTTATATATTCATTTACTTTAAACACACTAATTTCTCGAGATTGTACTTGGTTGTAAATTATTTAAACATGAGGCATACTTTGATGAAAAATCTCTAACCAAAACTTGAAATTATCATTATTCAGGTATTTTAAAATTCCTGTTGCTTCTGCAATGGTTTGATCTGCATTTTATGTTGACTGAATTTCAGTAAGGCAGTTTTTTAAAATGCTGACGTCCATATGTTTCTTGAGAATGGACACACGTTGTGGTGATCTTGAGAAGAATGTTGGAATAGCCAGAATGTTAGAGAGAAAAAATTATTGCGTTTCATATAATACTTGCTGCATTTTTTATTATTAAATTAAATGATGTGCATAATAGTGAAGGAAATGTGCATTACTATAAACTGATTTTAATTTTGCTTGAACTCCTGCTTTCTTGCCTTTCATGACATTTGCACCATTAAATGTATGAGCTATCAGTTTTTGTCCATTTCATTGAAGGCTTATGTCCAATTGTTCTAAAATACGTTTTTATATGCCATCTGCAGTTTGATTTTCTTGAATAAAGACACCCCAAAAACGCTCAAATATTCCTCCATTCAATACGTACCGTAGAACAAGGCCCAAGTGTGTGTGTTCCGAAACGTCTGTTGTGTCATCAGCCATGACAGCTACAAAGGAAGCCTTTCTAATTTCCGTCCTTATCTCCTCGTGGTATATTTGTAGCAGGCAGTCGAGTATCTCATTCTGAATGGTCTTAGAAACACCTTTGAAGACTGCACTGGTTTCTAAGTAATTCTTCAAATCTGAATCTAATTTACATACAAAATTTACTAATCCTCTAAATACCCCTGGATTTACTGAATCGTCTTTTTCATCATGTCCACGTAAGGGAGTTTCAAAGTTTCCACAAAAGTAAATGCAGTCTATTATTTTGGACAAAATTTCACTGTTCTTTTTAACTTTTATATCGTGCTAATTGATTGAATGTCTGTATGCCTTACTAAGTTTCTCCTTAATACTTACGTTTCCTAAAAGTGACAGTGAAACAACATGATCAACGTGCTTCTTTGACTTCTCATGCTTTCCAGTTTTTTCTTTCATTTTGTTTATATTTCTAAAACAATCTTTGTTCAAGCTACATCACCTCCAAACAGCAAACAAAAATAGTGCATTTCTTACTTCACAACCTCAAATCCAACTTTTCCGTTGGTACAATTCAGAATTAAGTCTACGAATATATTTCTTGTTGTTGCTTTTGCCTGGCTGAGATATTATATCATCAGGTGTTGAACGAACTCTTTTCTTAACTGTAACATTCTCATAGAGAGATAGCTGTGAAAACTTAATCTGTTGAAGTTCACTTACAGTCACAAAACTTATTCCTCGGGGATGCAAGGCCATGGTTAAAGATTTCTGTTAAATAAAAGAACCGAAAGAAAATGAATCATTTAGAATAGCTGGAAGCAGAATAATAATCTAATTCTACACTCTTCTACACTTTATCACATTCAAGAATATGGTACACGGTTTATAAGCACAACACACACCGAGTAAAAAAAAACTTCCTTCCACCATCACGCCAGAGCCGGCACTGCGAGAGCAACAGTTCTCTATCTACCTGGCAGTCCCGCCTTCCTCTACACCCCCCTCCTATGTGCGCATGAGCACAACAGTCAAACACCACGTCGCTGGCACTGTGAAGCGCACAGTTCCATACAAAGAGTTTTGTTTCTTTTTCATAAACTTGGGGATAGCTACTGAAGTACCGACATTAAGCTTAAGGAATATATATTGTACTACAAAAATAAATAGAGAATTAAAGAAAAATGGACTCATTATATGAAATGTTATCGATAATATCAAGTGGAAATAGGGGGTGCTGCATTTCCGCTGTGACTATACACGATACACCACCGTTACAATCACATTTTGAGTTGGTAAAAGTTTTTTCAATAAATTTGAAATCTTTTCACTAAAATAACCATTGTAATAATAAAAGTATAACTATTCGGAGAGGTCTGGTTTGATTACATCTGGTGTTTTAGGCCCAGCACAGGTATTATCATGTTTACCATTATTATTATGACTTCTCGTGATCTGCTTGCCCTGACTTGATTATTGTGCATACATTTCAAAAGACCCCATAACGTTAAATACCCACGGGAAAGCTAAAATAAAACAAATAATAATTCAAATGAAGACGACCGGGTGTCAAGTCAATGATTCATAAGATGAGTATGCAGATGAGCTGACCACCTAGCTAAGGTTATAGATATAAAATATTCCGATCCGGCCTGTATTCGAACCCAAGCGATATTAATCTAAATTATTACGAGAAGCTTGTCAGAACTTACTCTTGAGTGGAAAGAAGGTTGACACGAGAAAACACATTAAGTTTATCTACTACTCTTGGCCTCAAACCTCCTTAAAACAACCAGCCTGGTTGTTAAAACTGGTTGCCATGTGGTATAAGGAGCCAGGTTCGTAAGGGATTGGATTATCTGTGACGGGTCAGGTTGAGATTTTAATTTAATCCGGGTGACCCTGGGAGAGAGGGGTTAACATGGTACTAGTTTTTATAAGCCTGTACATAATAATGCAAGTACATATTCTCTAATTTCTGCTTATCTTGCTACATGGCTCAATCGGTGGGCCATGACCTCCCTCATAGCTGGACCTTGATCCCTGTCTCTATCATTGTGCCATGACCTCCCTCATAGTTTGACCTTGATCCCTGGCTTTATCACTGTGCCATGACCTCCCTCATAGTTGGACCTTGATCCCTGTCTTACTAGGTGTGCCATGACCTCCCTCATAATTGGACCTTGACCCCTGTCTTTATCATTGTGCCATGACCTCCCTCATAGCTGGACCTTGATCCCTGTCTTTATCTTTGTGCCATGACCTCCCTCATAGCTGGACCTTGATCCCTGTCTTTATCTTTGTGCCATGACCTCCCTCATAATTGGACCTTGATCCCTGTCTTACTAGGTGTGCCATGGCCTCCCTCATAGTTGGACCTTGATCCCTGTCTTACTAGGTGTGCCATGACCTCCCTCATAGTTGGACCTTGATCCCTGTCTTACTAGGCGTGCCATGACCTCCCTCATAGTTGGACCTTGCTCTTTGTCTTACTAGGCGTGCCATGGCCTCCCTCATAGTTGGACCTTGCTCTCTGTCTTACTAGATGTGCCATGACCTCCCTCATAGTTGGACCTTGCTCTCTGTCTTACTAGATGTGCCATGACCTCTCTCATAGTTGGACCTTGCTCTCTGTCTTACTAGGTGTGCCATGACCTCCCTCATAGCTGGACCTTGCTCTCTTACTCACAACTACAATAAAACGTGATGGCCAATATTCTCCTGCCTGTGTCTCGTTGTTCTACGGAGGATGAGGGTGGGCTCACACTAAGTCTGTGTGGAGCTTATTTCCACGCGACTGAGACTTTAGGTCGAGGAAAAGCAACACTACGAGTAGACTTTTGATCCCGTGGCTGCAGAGAAAGAAGAGGAATTGAAGCAACCTCAAGTTCTACTGTCAGGGCTCATGGACCCATCAGGGTTGGTACAATAGTGTCAGCCGTTTCCGATAGAGGCGCTGACTACATCCTGGATGGATACTTGCGTGATACTTAGGCCCGTATGCCAGGACAAGGCTGAGTGAAACAAAAATTAGAATAAGTGAGTCGAATTGAGATCTACTTTGATACAAATCAACTCACCCTCTTGTTTCACGTGGGCCTTAAGGTTTATTTATTAATCATTTTTATATTGCTTTTCAGCAAGGATCAAAGTGGGCTATAAGTGCCTGTGACCACGTTTAGAATCAGTTCCTG
Source organism: Timema shepardi (assembly GCA_902151425.1). Taxonomy (NCBI): domain Eukaryota; kingdom Metazoa; phylum Arthropoda; class Insecta; order Phasmatodea; family Timematidae; genus Timema; species Timema shepardi. The sequence goes on from CABFVX010004894.1 coordinate 45,432, forward strand.
TTTGTAGCTTCCCAGCTTTGCAGCTCATCAAGACTACATCTCAGTTGTTTGATCCTATTTATTGTGTATATAGTCTCAAGGTAATTTCCATATAGATGTTGACAGTGGCTATGCCCTAGATTTGTGACGATTCTTACTGCCCATCCGGACAATCCGCACTTTTATTCCCACGAGGACGAGGGAGGTTGAATTTTAAACAAAGTGGTCAGAGGAACTTAATGTGGAGGGAAAGCAGTAAATTATCCAGAAAGCACTAACCTCTAATCATCCAGTAGAACCCCATTCAGCGGCAAACCAAACTAGATGAGTCTGACATTTATTCCGCGTGCCCATCGATGTGAGTTGTGAAATAGGTGCCCAAAATAATGTGGGGTTTGTGTTGGTCTTGATCGAATATTACAATTTCTTGCGTTTGGCTGTAAGTGTTAGAGGATGTTGGCCCGGGATAAGATAGCTTGTAGTTCATGCGTGACTAAAAATCTACTTTTTAAATTAAACGTTTATTACGGCAGTAAATAATTGAAAACAGGCATAGTCACAAATAGTAAAAGATTTTGCTCTAATACTCTGGTTTTGAGTTTGTGGTACAAGGATTATGTTTTATGTTAAATGAGGGATCGGATTTTTAAAAGTCTGACCAAAAAAATGAATAAATAAAACGCACATACATATGTAATCACCAAAAACTGTCCTTACACAACCAGGTTAGATCAGTTATAAAAATGTTATCACAAGAAAAGCTCGCACTACAAAATAAATGGCTCAGTTATAAATGTTATCATCAGAGAATGTCCTGATACAAATGGAATAGCTCAGTTATAAATGTTATCATCAGAGAATGTCCTGATACAAATGGAATAACTCAGTTATAAATGTTATCATCAGAGAATGTCTTGATACAAATGGAATAGCTCAGTTATAAATGTTATCATCAGAGAATGTCCTGATACAAATGGAATAGCTCAGTTATAAATGTTATCATCAAAGAATGTCCTGATACAAAAGGAATAGCTCAGTTATAAATGTTATCATCAAAGAATGTCCTGATACAAAAGGAATAGCTCAGTTATAAATGTTATCATCAATGAATGTCCTGATACAAAAGGAATAGCTCAGTTATAAATGTGTTAACCAGAGAATGAATGACCTGATACAAATGGAATGGTTTGGTTGTAGAGCACAAGTGCGCAAATCCAATAGCTTCTATTTTCAATTGTCCTCGCCATTTTGTCATCATTTCTTCACTTAATTGAATCATTACTGTTCCAAAGGTTCTCATGGAACATAAAATGAAATCATTGTTCCAACTCATAGACGTGCTATAGAGTCACCTCGGCAATCATCTTACTACCTTGACGTGGATGAGTTTATTATTTAATACTTTTTTCCTTCCTCATGTTCTTTTCTGAAATATTGAAGTTTTTATCTCCGTGTGTTCTGTATTCTGCGCTGTTGGGAGCAGTAATTGAAAAGTCACCTCCCCCCCGACCCTCCCCAATCTAGAGTTTTAGAGTTGAATGGTTAAGGGAGGCTAAGGTTCAAATACCTACGAGAGGAGGTGAGGAGTAATTCACTCCTCACTGCCGTCGACTGAATTGATCCTCGTATCGTGGTCTTGCGACACTTTGAGCTCAGATTTCACAAGGTCGGTACGGTCCGTATCGATAACTCTAGACCCGCCGTGAAAATAGTAGTACTTGAGGTGGGTATCGCGTTTTTATTAGGGATGTCAAACTAACCCCATTTGGTGAATTTAAATTGCTTGTATCTTCGACAATTGTTTATTATACCTTTTTTTTAAACAATTAATTATAAATATTTGACTCAGTGAAGATTTATTTGTGGGTAAATATAAATGCTTGATGTTGCAATTCTTAATTAGTGAATTAATTATACATGGTATGCTTTATACTTGGTAAGATGGATATTTTACTTTGTTAAAATTAAAATGAATTGTTTTTAATTACCGTTTACATTTTTAAATTATTTTTCTAGGATATGAACAAGGTCATAGTCAGGGGGGTTGGAGGTTAAAACCTCCGAAATTTTATGAACAAAATATGGCTTTATTTATGGTTCAAACCATATCAAAATTAAAGTACAAGTACAAATTTGGGGGTTGTGTTAATATAAAAACCACGTCAGACAGTTAAAGTTTCCTTGGCGGGGCCATACACACGGTGTAGCAGAAAATCTTTATCACAATATTGCTCTTTTCAGGGTCTAAGCCTATCTCATCAGTCGCTTCAATAGAAGAATAGAGTGGATACTGAGTTTGTGTGAAATGTTACAGAATCCTAACCCCTATTTTTAAATTTTTCGTCCAACTCATTAATTGCTGTTATCGAAGTAGGAATACCCCGCTATAGTGTGGTGGTAGGCTTGGAACTGAGCTTTTCATCACACAACGCACAAACCTCATCACAGTTGATTTTCATAAACACTCTCGTATTGAATTGCAGAAAAATTGTGAATAGAAGTTGCTTACAAATCAATCAAAGGAAACCTCTTTTCGCTTTTTAAGGTAGTTGGTAATATATATTTGGAAGAAGGTACAGGAAAGGTGGATAGAAACATATAAAAGGAACAAACACAGTTCACACTTTACACTGCTGCCAATGGACAAAGAGGTAATGGCTGCCTCTTGAAGAAAATTGATCGTCACCGCCCAATCCCCCGACCTAGGTTTCATTCTATCGGAACTCATCAGGGAGGAGTGTGAAACACGCAACGAAACTTCCTAAAAGAGGAAACAAAAAAAATACAAAAGAGAGAAAAAGGAAATATGTAAATAATGAAAGGACACATAGATAGGAACATGTTAAAGAAACAAACAACATAAAACACAAACACAGGGCATGATCATAGGATGGGAATATATATATATCCTTAAAGCAATGATACCTAGGTCGGGGGATTGGGCGATAACGATAGATTTTCTTCTTCAAGAGGCAGACATTAACTCTTGTCCAGTGGTAGCAGTGAAAAATCCATATTATGTTTGTTCTTATTTGCGATTATGTTAATATCAATCTCTATTGTATTTTCTTTCAAATATATATTACAAATCAATTAATCACTCATCCAGTGTTTTAAAAAAACATTTCCGTTTCAAAGACAACACCTAGTAATATAAACTTGGCAGTTACATCGTACATTTGAAACAACACTCACAGCTTTATATTTTAGAACAAGTGGCCTTACGAAGGGTTCCCGTCGCCCATTGCATCCCCTCTTTAATGTGCCGACCACGTGACCGGCTGTGTTCATTTCAAGCGAAGAAAGAAGCAGGAAGCAGTGTGTAGCATCGATATCCTCGGCGTTGACGACTTTCCTACAGACAAGATTGCGTTTTTTTTAATTAAAAAATTGCTTTTATCAAATATTATAATATTAATCCAATATAAATATAAGTAATTTAAACAAACGGAGGAGTTGAGCACAAATTAGGGGCTTAAGCTGGGGTGAAAGGGGACGCGAGAAAAGGCCAATGTTATTGCGGTTTTTGTGGCAAAACCTTTTTTTTTTGTGTTAAAATAAATAAAATATTTAATTTATTTCTTCAATTGTGAATGTGTGGGAATGCCAGGCCTCCACCGTGGTTCGGATCCCACGTTAAACTGTAGGTCCTCCATTTCATCTCACAATCACCCTACCATTACACATTAGCGTAAGTGCGTATAACCCGAACGGGTAGTAAGACACGGTGCCAATAATAATAATAATAATAATAATAATAATAATTCTTCAAATGTTGATATCAACAGTTATTGAATATCTGTCATGAACATAGTGGAATTAGACAATAAAATTTTTAAATGGAAAGAAAAAGTTGTCATTAAATTTCAAAACACACTTGACAGATATTCAAGAAATTTCGAGGTCACCACGTGAAGAAAATTAAGTTCTATGTTTGTACTGGAGCAATATCTTCTCTTTTTCTTTTTGCCATAAAAATTGCAAAAACACTGGCTTTTTCCCGCATCCTCTTTCGTCCCACCGTGAGTGTATGACGTATGACGTATGACGCAATGCAGGGACTAGTTATGCTCACTCTGCATTGAGCTAACCTGTGCAAAATTCCGTTCATTTTAATATAAACATGAATAATTATGTGATGATTAACTAATCATAATATAAATTATAATATTACTGGCAATAATAATTCGTTATTGGGTATGATTTTTTTCAAACCCTCTTTTTTTTTTTGCTTGGCAATACAAATACGCCAATAAAACCCAAAGTGTATAAAATGTTATGTTCTTTCTATTTGGTCCCTTACACATTACCTAAGATCAATCGTTTCCAAGATCATTGTGTAAAACTGGAGAAAGGTAACCCTTGATCCACCATTTTTACAACATGGCGGAGCACAGTTCGGATCGGTCAGGACTTTTAATATGTAGTTAAGGAGGTCCATTACAACAATCATACAAAAACAATCCTTATCAATTATTGTGTCAACGGTCAAGCATAATACATTTCTAATTCGCTTGAATTAATACAACAAACTGTATGTACCAGCAAACATACAACCCCTTAGTTCAGTCGGTAGCGTGTATGTCTATTTAGTTAAGGGTCCTGGATTCGATTACTGGCATGGCTGAAAAAACTTATCACCGGTGAAATGTAATTTAAACCTTTCACGGTGATGAATTAATACCTGGGGGCTGGATGTTGTGTCTGTTCTATGTATAGCTTAATTAATAAATCGTGTACTGATATAATCAGTGGTTTCAGAAAGTGCACGTGGTATGCCTCAAATAAATGAAAATGTATCAATGTGGACCGCATGAACACCCTCTATTAAACTTGGAGCCTTCACTCTACGTCACCGGTTTGAGTGTTGAATGAAACATAATATTACAAAATAAGACCCAAAAATGTCCCTTTTTATCAAAGTTGACTCGCTGTTTAGGCTCGTTTTGGTGGTCTATGGACTCCTCCTTCATGATAATGGGCCCCTCCCTCCTCCTCGGCGCCGTGAGAAGTCATGGTTACTGTAACGAACTCCTCTTGACGGAATAAATCAGATTGGAAAGTCTCTATCTTCACTTCACTCTCATTCTCCGCCATTCAAATATTTTATGTTCAGTAAAGAATAATAGTAATAGTATCATTTAAAAAGATGGGAAATGATTAAAATACTTTTAACGTTTTCATTTTGGTCACTTTGGTTATATTTTCAAATAATATTACTGTTTTTACTTTCTCATATACAGAACGCATTGTGATCGTGATATGTCAACCTTAAGATTGTGATAAATCCTGAAAGGCTGTGCGCCCCCAAAAATGGGCTTCAGAAATATTTTTGTCTCCATGTCCGTCTGTATATCCTTGGGACTACAGACAAAATGGTTTGATGAATTTTGTTCAAAATTGAAATTTAGATGGTGAATGATCATGTCTCGGGTTGTTTTTTACTTTTTCGCTATCTTACACATAGATAAATTAATGTGATCGTCAAAAAACTAAAACTCTAGATTTTGATGAGTTTCGACGAATCCGAAAATGTTGTTTTTGAATTTCCATCTCTCTGTCTGTCTGTCCATCTGTCTGTCTGTCTGTCTGTCTGTCTGTCTCTCTGTCTGTCTGTCCATCTGTCTGTCTGTCTGTCTGTCTGTCTGTCTGTCCGTCTGTCAGTACCTCGGACTAGAGCCTAAACTATTTTACCGATCGGGATAAAACTTGGTATCTAGGGTTTTCATAGGGTTGCCCATAGAGTTTTTTGGGATTGGATGCCCAGCCCTAAAATTAAGAGTAATTTACTGAAGGGTAAGAAGAGAAAAATTATATTTTCTCAAAATCGGATTTAACGAGTTTGATTAAATTTTGTTTCTAAACATTTATAAATATTCCAAACAAAATGGCTACCCTTAGTATCACGCAAAATTACTTTAAGGGTTCCAGTCTGTTGCGTAAATTCTTTTTTTTTTAAATCATAGCTCTGTAACTCTTTGAGATGAAATTACTTATCATTGCAAATATGTAGGTCTATTTATACTACAAATCATTTATTTGATTTTTTTTATAGAACCAATAACTTTCAAACTATACGCAAATATATATTAACATTTCGAACACTAAAGATTAAGTATTGTAACCGTAAAAAAAATGTAGCCCGAAATGTTGATGGATGTCAACGTCTTCTGACCCCCCCAAACCCTAAAAGGTGGTTTTTGCAATGCCGTTTGTATGTATGTCTGTTTAACCCTAAAATTAAGATTTTATTAATAAAAAGCGAAAAGAGAAAAAATTATTTTTTTCAAATTTGGTTCAAACTATTTTAATTAAAATTCGTGTATAAACGTTGATTAATATTATAAATAAAATGGATATTTTCATTTTCTTATGAAAATGAATTCTAGGGTACATTACAGAAGTGAACATTTCATAAGCTCAGCAAATAGTTGAGATACTATTAGGTAACTTATCATTGCAAAATTGTAGTCCTTAAAAAAAACTATTGTTTGAGATATATCTTTATAAAACCAATAGTTTCTTAATTATTGCAAATATATTAATACAATTTTGTGAGCTTTGGTTGTAAAGAGATACTACTTAAGTTTTAGCGCAATAATTCTATCATTCCATTGAGTCAGTAGATAAGCTAATTCTCTCAAAAATGTGTTCTTTTTTATTTAACCTCTTAGGGGAAATGTTTGTACTACCTATGTGGCACTATGGGTACAATTTGACCTTTGACCCCAACGTGGATAGAGTGTGTATTGTGATGATTACGTAATGTTGTGTGAGTCTCTGATTGGCTGTTGGCTTTTCCCCTCCCCTCCCTCTGACACTCTCCCCCTTCACCCTGACGCCTTTCAGAGTGCTCTAAAGTAGAGCTCAATTTCGATCGCATTTATTTAGTCCTAATATAGTAGTGAGGACTTTAATTCTTTAAAAATAAAACCATAAAATTTAAATCCAGGAGTCGAAAACTGTTTAACGTATGTATAACGCAATTTTTGCTAGGATTTGGTAGTGTAGATTATTTAGTTTCACATACTATATTACGAGTCTTGAGTAAATATCTCCATTTTTAAACACTGGAGTGAGAAAGTAACGATTCGGTTTAAAATGTATATCTGGGGAGTGTTTGACATTTTGGGTCAATGTAGGTTGAAAGTTGGTCTTCTCGGTGAGGATGTGTGGGCTTCTCGGGGACTCCCTCCCTGTCATCTTACTTAGGTACGTTGTGCTCTCCTTCCTTGTTCTATCTTCACATAAGCACGTTCATAAAATTATAAAAGCATTACAGTTCCAGATATGTTTTAACAGACTGTACTTTATTTAGACCCGTCTTTGTTCCTTCACTTTCACTCGCCTTCCATTAAAGTATATTTTTAAATCTTCTTCCTATCTTCGTACTTTATCTCTTCCTTGCTTTAGCTCAGAGTTATACGGAAAAAGAAAATATGCTTTATATAGGATTTGTTTTATCTTCTAAAAAGCAGAATCTTACTCGAGATTTTAAAGATATTTTTTCCCCTCCGTATTAATAATCCTGTTAAATTCGTATTTCTCGCCGAGGGAATTTATGTTTGTTCTAAGTTGGATCACCTGGAGTATTTCCCACATTTCAAAACTGTGACTTGAATCTCTTGGTCAACCAAATCTGTGGATATATTTGATTTTTATTTAAATTAGCGACCCGCATTGGTGGACACGTTAATTAGATGTCAAGCTCATCTGTTCTGGTTCGCCTGTGTCAGGGAGATCTGACCTTGTTTCCTGGCTGGGTGTATCGAGGGTGTTTCTCATACACCCTACATGAAAATGCTGATATATTTAATCTGAAATGATACCTTTCTCACCTCTACTCAACTGGTGTTTATTTTTGTCACACCACCAGTTCAGTCTCCACGCATCTGTAATAGTTACTCTAATGTGTTAGAAACGAGGGAGGTTGATTTTATAGGAAATGTATTCGCATTTGTATGGAAACACAGTGGGAAACCACTTTTCAAAGTTCCCTAGGTGCACCCAAATAGGACTAAACCCCCATTCTTCCCGTAATTGGTAGTACAATCTCTCACCAGAGTGACTTCTTAGACCATTTGACCCCCGAAGCGGGTTAACTGGTGTGATTGAATGCACCATCAGAGAGATAAGAAAATTAAGTGCTCTGTAGAGGACTATCTCACATCTAATCAACAAATTTTCTCTTGTCAAAACTTATCAGCTAAATATGTCTTCCTTAATTCTAAAAAAAAAAAGTTAATTTATTTCATAGTGTCTTATTTATAATCATTTTATAAAGTCTTGAGAAAAGCATATAGTTTAGGAGCACGCATGTAGTGAACTCCAAATCATCCATAAACGAGCTTGTAAATAACAACCTAGCAGTCAACAAGTTGTGTCGGAGAGGCAATGTGGTCCCAGGTGCTGATAGCCCAGCTTGTAAAGAGCAACACAGCAGTCAACAAGTTGTGTCAGAGAGGCAATGTGGTCCCAGGTGCTGATAGCCCAGCTTGTAAAGAGCAACACAGCAGTCAACAAGTTGTGTCAGAGAGGCAGTGTGGTCCCAGGTGCTGAGAGCCCAGCTTATAAAGAACAACACAGCAGTCAACAAGTTGTGTCAGAGAGGCAGTGTGGTCCCAGGTGCTGATAGCCCAGCTTGTAAAGAGCAACACAGCAGTCAAACAAGTTGTGTCAGAGAGGCAATGCGGCTCTCCTAAGCGTGCAGACTAGACTAGAAGGAGAGAGGGGTTTGAGGGGCTCAGAACGAAGGATCGATATGTTAGCTAGGGGTGTCGGGGGGGTGTAGGGGGTGCTTCCCCCTCTCCTCACTTCCCCCAACTAGGATACCTCAATTCCATTTTGATCGCAGAAGTTATAGGAGCTGAGGGTTATTACCCTCAAATTATACCCTTATTTGTAAATAAGTGGTTTATTGTGTAGCTATTAAAGCTTGTTATGACACTTGTAGTGAACTCCGAACGACTTGTACCTTGCTAACCTGTTAAAATCTCTTGTTGGATTTCAAACCAACTATATCTGAGATGACTCCGCGATCTTTGCCTTTACAGAGGCCACCAGACTGATAGTCGGTGTCCTTCACCACTCATATACGTGGAGGGGTAACCATGCAAACTAAAGAGTTTTTACCCCCAGCTCCTCCATTATATTTTCATAACAAATCAAGTTTCAAAATTACTTCATTCGTGGTGACCTGGCGGTCTAGGGGTAAGGTGTTGGACTTCTGTGCTGGCGGCCGGGGTTCAATCCTCGGTCCCGGCACAGATGTATCTGATTACCAAACCCTTTCTTCACCTCTGACAAGACATCTTGTGAATGTGAGGAGTGCCAGGCCTCCACCGTGGTTCGGATTCCACGTTAAAATGTAGGTCCTCCATTTCATCTCACAATCACCCTACCATTACACATTAGCGTAAGTGCGCATAACCCGAACGGGTAGTAAGACGCGGTGCTAATNACAATCACCCTACCATTACACATTAGCGTAAGTGCGCATAACCCGAACGGGTAGTAAGACGCGGTGCTAATAATAATAATAATAATCGAACGGGTAGTAAGACGCGGTGCTAATAATAATAATAATAATACTTCATTCGTCATTTGGTCTAACTTAATGTATTTCGAATTTGTAGTCGTTTAAATTAAAAGTTTAATTTACAGTTTGAAACCAACCGGGATGTTTTTAAATTATAATCAGGGGTGGCCCGAAGTTAATTTTGCGCCCGGGCGGGATTTATTTTGGCACCCACCTGTATAGCTAGGTATAATATGAAAATAATCCCCAAACCCAACAACTCCAAACCTAATGTGACCTGGGCATGATGGGAACATTATTTGAAGGGGAACTCTACCAATGGCAATCAAACTGTACGCTCTTCACTGCGAGATTGTACGTAAACGGCTATGATCACAAAAAATACTATTAGAACATCTTTTGTAGACAATGTTTTCCTCTTTGTGTTTTTTTACAACAAACAATTTGACATAATGAATGGTTTACGAGATAATTGCAATAAACAGTTGTATGAGAATATTTGTCAATATGTCGGGTGTCAAAATAACTTTTTAAGAGAATAACGTTAGTTGAGGAATTAAAGGCTTGGGGAATATTTTCATATCATTCCTAGGATGCATTAGACTAGTTTGGTGCTATGTTTGGTGCCCCCTTGAATATTTAGTTTGTAATTCAGGGAAATGTCTGTTCAGTTTGTCAGTGTAAGCCAATTTGTGTCCCTTGTGGGCATGTGTCTGTACTAACATCGCTGAGAACTGGGACCTGTTCGTTCTGTTAATGTAAGACAACATTTATCTAATCAGTGTGTTTCTACTTAATAGCTCAGAACTAGGACCAGCGCTATCAACAAGTCACGCACAAGATTCCATGATAGCTACATGTTATGCTAACAGTCACCATGGTAGCTACTTGTTCTGCTAATAGTCACCATGATAGCTACTTGTTATGCTAATAGTCTCCATGATAGCTACTTGTTCTGCTAATAGTCTCCATGATAGCTACTTGTTCTGCTAATAGTCTCCATGATAGCTACTTGTTCTGCTAATACTACCATGATATCTAGTCGTTCAAACGGTAGTAGTCAACTTGTAGTGTTCACTATTGAGCTATGTGTGAAAGTATCGGCTGTGTACACAGGTTTTGAACATCTCCAGAAAGCAGTGTTTCTCTCTTTCTGATATAACCGGTAGAACAGATCAACACCAGGATTCTAATACTTTTACAAACACAAACATCGATAACATCTTACTCTGTTATTATTGTGATTTTATATTTATTGATTATCTCCATCAAAAGTAACAGCTAAGATCACATGATTTTACGGATGAATATTTTTAAGTAAACCTAGTTTTTTATTTGGATTATTTAATGTGTACTTCAAGTACTAGCTAATAAACCCATAGATTAACTCAAATATAAAACAGACACAACCCCCAGTCCCCCGGCCGTTAACGCAACAATGTGAAAGGGGAAACCCATATTCCATCTATGATCAAATTTTCGGCCATGCCAGAAATTGAACCCGGGACCCTTAACTCATTTATCGGACACGCCAACCCCTGAGTCAGAGTGTTAAACTTAGATCTAGCAGATTTGTACCTGTCAAAAAAGGTTCTTCTTATGAGACTATTTGTTACTGTGACTTGAAAATAAAAAAAGACGGTTGAAAGACGATCTAAAACTGAATGACAGGTTTAGAAAGTATACCGTGTCCGCTTCTAGCCCCTCTTTGTTAATATTAGATAGCATCGGTTCACTCGTTTTTACCTCTAGAAAGGTTTTCTTTTTACCGCGTAGTCAATTTCATTTATGAGAGAAAATAATATTTCTTTTTTTTAAACAAAAACCACTGGTATTAATTTCCATACAGTGGCGTGACCTGGCCGTGTGTGGTTGTGACCGTAGGGGGACAGTGGACACGCATAGGAGGGAGCTGTACATTATGTCTTTTTTAACATTAAAAAATAGTTGTTTTTTTTACAGGCTGATGCCAAGGGTTAAAATACTGTGCCCCTCTGGTTACCCTTGAGGTGAACTCCATATAAATCTTCATTTCTCTGCATCACAGGAGGGAGACTACATTTAATTGAAGCAGTAAATCCGTCTGAAAGAGGACACTAGATTTAACTAATTTCATTTATAGGTTCTTCTCTTCGAGCCTAACACAAATTGATGCGCGTAGTTTAGTGGATAAGTCCCTCTGTTTGCGTATTTGAAATCATTTACTAAGCCTTGCTTTTAAATTTTTTCAATACTTTAGGTTGTCTTGGAAAGTGTATTATTTCTTTATATTTTTTATCTGAATGATCGTCAAAACAAAAATGCCCTTAAAATCTAAAACCCAAATAAAAACTTTCAATTTTATTAAAATAATAGAAGATATGCTTATCTGGTTATTATAAGGAAGTGCATGAAGAAAGTTATGTGTTCCATAATTAGTGAAATTATCTTCTCTGTTTAACAAATCACAATTAAATAAGTCAGTAACAAGAAGATGATATATTTTGACTAAAAGCAATTACGTCAAAAGCCGGGAAGGGGTTAGGTTTGTTTTTAGAACATGGCTTAGGCTAACAAAACTATGTTATTTCATTTATGCCGACATTTTATCCAAATTATTAATTTCAGACCCCAAAAAGACAACAAAATGTCAAATAAAATTAAGTATAGTGAGAATTACTTGAAATTCAGGTTCTCGTGACTTCATGGCAAAGATGGAATCGATAAACCTAAGTGTTTTTATGTGCAAAAGTTCTCTGTAACGATAACATGAGGCCTACTAAACTTCAAGAACATTTCTCAAAAATACACCCATGGAATTCAGAAGACTCTCTGTAAATGCTGAAGCAAAAGGAGGCTCGATTCCACTCGTTAGGTTTGCTTACTAAGTTGGGGTTTTGAACTACCAAAAACTCACTCTTTCAGGCCGCCTATAAAGTGTCATACATAATCGCACAAAACAAAGTCTCACACAATCAGTGAAACACTGATCAAACCTTGTACCCTTGAAATGGTTGAAGCTGTTCCCGGGCACCAACAATGGAAACAAACTGCTGGAATATTTCTGTGAAATGACGTCATAAATTCTAGAATTAGAGATGTGCCGGAGATATTTTAGATCAACTCATGGAGGAATGTAAGAAAGTGATTCTGCCATTTGGACTTATATTGAATGAAAGTACTGGTTAAGCTCAATGCAGCCGACTCTTGGTCATCGTGAGATACGCCAGTGATATGTACGGTGCATTAAAAAAGAATGTAGTTTCTGTGAACCGCGTCTTACTATTACAAAGGTTACTATGCTCCAACTAATGGACGA